>PVLD010021400.1:0-31537 GCA_004027595.1 Dinomys branickii
TTCCCTACTATCTTATCTATAATTTGGTATTTCCTTTAATGTTTTTGTGTTAACTAATGTGAAGATAACTATGTAATACAACATCCAGTTCTAATTCCCTACTATATTCTATATAACTTTGTATTTTCTGTATTGTTTATGGCTTTTCTGCTTCATATGTCTCCATTCTTTTGTCTTTAAAATAAAATTAAAAAATAAATAAATAAATAAATAAAAACTAAGATTTCCATTTATAGCTAACTAAGAAGAAAATGTTTAGGGTATAGTGTCACTAGCAGGTGGACCCAAGAGACCCAAGCTGAGATGATTTGTAAGAAAACACGCAAATGCTAACTGCAGACCTCCTAAAGGATTCTCTGCCTTCAAGTTATCTGTCACCACCTCGTCTAGTGCCAGAGCACCGTGAGCCTTCCCATGACTGGGTTTGTTTGTCAGTAATACCTTTTGGCAAAGGGAGTGCAGGTTGGAACAGGGATGGGATTCCACAAAATTGAGTCCCCTAGAAGCAAAGGCAGAGGCTGGGATGTTGCAGAGCCTGGAATCAACTACTTTTTAATGTTTATAAGCTTCTTAGAAGAGGATTCCAAGATTCAAATGAAGGATACCCAAGAGCAAGTTCCGAGAAGGCACTAAACCAGCTGCTTCTAGATGTACAAAAAGGGAGGGACAGACATAGTCCCTGCAGGGCAGCAGTGAGAAGTCACAATGAAATTGGTGAGTAAGTGGGAATAAAGGTATGTTGGATGGAGTCATAGGGCAGGGGTGTCAGGGGAAGGGCAGACTGAGTATTCAGCTGTGGGAAGTTTAATTTAGCAAGTCTGACTGAAGAGGATGAGGGTGTGGTCTACTGAGTCCCACCGTGAGCCTGACATTTAAAGCCTCTCTTGGAGAAGAACATACCTTAGCACCTCCAAGGGCTACCAGTCTAGACATCTAGTGGGTCTTTCTAGTCAGTTTCAAAATTATGCAGAAGACCAAAGCCCTCTGAGAAGATCTGTTTAAATTCAATCCCAAAGCACATAAATACATTGTTAAATATCAGTGTCACTTTTATTAGGAATAAAACCCAAGAACTATGCAACTGCTAGGATTTCTAAATATCCTTCCTTTTTCATTCAATCAATTGCAATAATTCACCAAAAATGTATATCAAGCTGACCTGTTAAGGAAAAAAGCACTGTATCTTGGATGATGTGATCATGACAAAAATTACCTTGGTCAGGAACACCAAGGCCTCATACTCTTCTGAGCAGTTAGCAGAGAACTGGGTATATTTAAAACAGAACTAAGAGCTTTACCAGACAGCTAAGAAGTGTGTCCCTCTGAGTATAGAATATCAGTGATATGTTTCCATGGTAAGGACTGCAGACAAATTCTGAGTCTCTGAGTGGTTTAGGAATGATAGCTATGGTTTTATTTTTAGTTCCAGGAATCTAAGAATTCTTACTGAAGATGGATTTTGAGTGTTTTTCTCACTCAGCATAACCTGTACACTTAATAGGTACAATAGAAGACGGTTGACTTCATAAAAGGTGATCTTTCCAAGCACAATTTTTAAGTGGAGAAAAAAGCATGGTGTTGTTATATTTTTTCTTTTCATTTCAAATTTACTTTGTTGACATTGACACTTATTATAACCTGAAAACGTGCCATTGTAAGACCTTTGCTTTGCTGAGATATGAAAGCAAGTCAGAGTGGTTCCTGACAGTGTCTGAGACCAGGAGAATGTGCTCTCTGTGCTGTGGGGCAAATATCCTTGGTGTGTTCACAGGAGACTCAACACACCCTATTTGCCAGGTTTTTTTTTTCTCAAAGATCGATGAAACAGCGACAGAAGTGGGGTGAAAGGAATGTGAACATGTAGGAACGCAGGTCCAAATAGTCAACAGATTATATCCCAGTTATATTTACAGAATAGCTGTCTTCACTGAAACACATATGAACAGAGAAATTTTACAAATTACTATACATTTTTGCCCCTCCAAAGTTCATGCTGAAATTTACCCTCCCATGTAATCATATTAAGAGGTACTGAGGTCCCGAGGCCCTGGTGCAGAATCCAGCCCTCTCAGCCTCTGTGTCTTCCTCCAGCTAAGCATGCAGCACTGAAGGCAGAGACCTGCCTTGGGAGACACCAGAATTGCCAGCGCCACAACCTAGGGCTTGGCCTCCTCTGGAACTGTAAAAAATAAACTTCTGTTCCATACCAATGACCCAGCTTGAAGTGTTCTGTTACAGCAGCGTGAGTGTGCTGAGACAACTACACATACATCTTCTGATTTAAATTATGACTTGAGGGCAGCAAGCAGGTAAGAGAGAAGGAACACAGGAGGGAAGGTCAGAGGCCTGGGCACTGACCCCACCATGACATTTGCTAACAGGAAGATGAGCTTGGAGCCATCATGCACTGTCATAGGCAGGGATGTGACTCACTTCAAAATCCCTTCCAGTCAATGTAACATTTACTGAAGCTTGGTCTTAACTTGTCCTTTCAGTGCTCTACCTAGAATTTTATGAAAACAGGGAAACTCAAAAGGCTAAGTTTACTCTTTCAAGTAGTCTGACATGAATCCCTTTCTAACAGTGATAATGCTAAAAGTACTTTACATATTCTTAGTCTGCATATACAAATTTCAAAGTTTATACACTCTTGAAAAGATGAAAGTCTGAGGGCATTCAGATTTAAAAACACAGCTTTGGATATTACATGGAAACACTGAGTAGTTAACACCATCTGACCACGATTTCTAACCAACCTATCAGTTCAGGCTAATGGTGAATGCAATCATTTCTGGTCTGTCTTTATGGTATCCAATGTCTCACCCAAAATATGGCATTTTTATTGAGCAATATATTTTAACAAGCACTTATAAGTAGAGTCAATAGCTCTTTACATTTAGTTTTAACCTGTTCTAATAAAGTTGGCAATTTGTGCCTCATCATCCAACCCTAACTTTCTTCAGGAAATGGAAAACGCTTAACATTTGTTCATCTGGGAAAAAGTGCACCCAGCTTCAAAACACAATTAAACTGGAAACAGATGACATTAGTCCTCACAGGGGCATTTCACATAAGCTAAATATACTCACAACACAGCTAACCACAGCAAACACCGCCACCATCAAGACCTGAGCTGCAATAAGAGCAGCCTCTCCCCCATCACCATGAAAGGCCACACGTCCCCTCATGGAAGATGCCACATCTGAACCCCAGGCAACCAGCACCCCTCCAGCCACACACATGTCCATGAGAAATGTCCTAAAGCTTTGCATTATCTCATTTTCTGCTTTTGCACTGAGTCTTTTAAAGAGCATTTGTCTCATTCTATGCACTTTAGTAAATCCAGGCATTAAATCTGGACGGAGCCGATATAGTAGGGTTCTGGCTGGCTCTGTCATCCTGTTACTGGGGCTGGACATCGCTGAGTGTGCACAAGGCTCTGGCTTCAATCCCCAGCACCAAAGCAAAGCAGAGCAAAGCAAACCGTTGCTACTGCTGCCACTGCTCATGGCACAACCTCAGCTGGGCTGAGTCCTCCCCTGACGTTCCTCCAGACGCTGTGTCATTCTTATGTCATGATTTGGATTCTTCGGTTGTGACCCTTCTTATTTAAATCTCAGAGTTGGTCTTAAATTCAGAAAGCATATATGACAAGGAGAAGAGGAAGAGGAAGGAGAAGCAGGAGGAGAAAGTAGTGGGGGGGGAGGAGAAGAAACAGAAACCAGCCTGATTCCAGAAATGACAAGTTGGCTTAATTGCAGATTAAACAAATGTCTTATTCAGCCAACTAGTCATTCAAGACCCATAGAGAGCCAACGAGGCGGCCAAGAATGATTCTCCCTGCTGTCCAGGCCGTCTGCAGTGCCCTTGGGAAAATGACCAGCTGGCTCACCTGCAGAAAAGGTGACCACCCAAGAGTCCTATGACAAAGATGTTTACTCAACTGCATTGGCCACAAGGCAGGGGCTAGGGCCTTTGAGGTGCCCATTCCTATTGGAGGGAGATTGTATAGTGATTTACGGCAGAGAAGTAAACAAACTCATCAGAACAGGTCCCACTGAAGGACAGGCTCACATAAACGTAAATAACCAACTCCATCAATAGCCTTCCTATCTCCTGGGTTTGCGCTTCAGCGTCAGACAATTATCACCATTGTCCTTTGATGTTGTGTGGCTTGGGCTGTCTCCCCCCGACCCCGGCCCCCAGAAATAAGCCTCCCAGGGCATGGAAGCCTTTGGTTCACTGAGGTAACTGAGCCAGACCCCTAGCAGTATTCAGTAAGTATTTATTGACTAAATGGAGGAAGAAGGGTGAGGAGGAGCCACCCTTGTAGGGCCTTCGGGAAGAGCCTACACTGGGGGAGGAGCTCGTGCAAAGACCCAGGGGCAGCAAAAGATCTGCGTGTGTCCATCTGAGCAGCACACACAGGGGAGATCAGCAAGTGCTGCGTTTACCTGGACGGATGGAGCTGTGTGGAGCTGGCATTTCATTCTTCTCTGACTCCCAAGAGAGAACATTCTAAAGAAAGCAAACCTCAGAATGGCAGGACAAAAAAGTGTCTTCACAAATACTTCCGTGTCCACTACTCGCCTGCAGGGCTGTTCATGCACCCAACTCTCGCACTATGCAAACCTTTCCAAGATGCAGGTGGCATGGCCAGCCCAGAGCTGATAGGGAAGTGACAGAAATGATAATGGACAAGTTCTCACAACCTGAGAGACGGCCATCACGCCTTCACTGTACAGGTGAGGAGACCGCCTCTCAGGGATCCCACAGCTGAGCAGAACCTTGAGGATTTCTGGCCAGACTTGTCTGACTCTAACACTTGATCATGATGTATACTTTCCCCTCATTTTAGCAACAGCGGTCACTAGCGACCTTGCCCAAAGGTTTAGGCAGAGCGGTGGGGTTGAAATTCTCAGTGGGGTGTGGTCCAGAGAGGAAATAGAAACATGAGCCCAGACAACTCTTTACCATCAAGGGGAGTAGAGAGTGGGACTGTGGCTTGTGGAACCAGGAGACTCTCATGTTTGTAAGACGGTAAGGAGGAGCCAGGAAGGCAGGAAACCAACAATTCCAAGATGAGAGGATACCAGGCCAAGGCCCAGGGCCTAAGCAATAGAGCTCATGGGATGCAGTACTCCAGTTGGGGGAGAGATGCTTGGCCTCCTGTTCCTGAGAATGACTGTGGGCCTGAAGATAAAAGAGCAAAATAAAACCAACAATAACAGATCTTTCCCAAAACAAAACGAGTCAAACTCTAACCGGAAGGCCTGCACTTGGCTTTGTTTGCGTGCTCGCTGGAGCCCCAGCAGCAGTTGCTGTGTGACCAAGGCTGAGTATGACTGGGCTAGGGAGCTTTGGGCTCATAGGACTCCAAGTCCCTTCAACGCGACCTGGTCTCCATCCAGCTGCTCCTCACTTCCTACCTGAGCAACTGGGTTTTAAATCTAGACACAGGCATTTCCATTTTCTCTATTCATTCATTCATTCATCCACTCAATCTTACTGACTTGGAATTTATCGAGAGAATTAAAAATTTTGTTTCACGACATTGGATCTATCTATAATATGATTACCAAATCCTCTCTGTCTTCTCATAAATGACTGAACTGTTAAATGAATCTAACCAGAGAGACCCTAAAGGAAGAGTGACATTCTCAGAAAGAGAGACTTCTTTCTGACCACCCAGTACTCTTCGGGTCCCACCTGTGTGGCCATCCAGGACCTGTCACCTTTTCTCTTCCTATTTCCCACATCCAATAGCTAACGATGGTCTGCCGTGGGCTAGGTCTGGTATAGCTCACAGGGATGAAAGTGTTTGCAAGCCAGGCATGGGCGTCTGCCCTCCCGAAGCTTATATATCTGTGAGGAGACAAGCAAATGAAGAATTCAGCAAAATGGTTAGATTTGTGTTAAGTGTGATAAAAAACAATACTGGGGAACAATAACTGGCAGGAATGGCTCCCCCAAACCACACATTAGCCCGAAGTCTCAGTTGTCCAGAGGGACATTACAGAACACTTGGAGATGCTATTTCTGGAACACAGAGACCCTGAATTCAACACGTCCTCTCCACTGACCTGGCTTTGACACAGCAAGAAGCCTGGCTGTCTCTCTGGCTCTTTCCAAAAGTTCGCATAAGCCATCTGTTTAATAGCCTTCCAGGCTGAGCGAACTCAATTAGCCATTGTCTCCTCATTTGAACATCAAAACATCGGAGCCATTAGATTGTGACTAGTCATGAAAAATGACTGCTACTTATGTATCTTTTATAGATATAAACACACATATGTATAGTTGAAGATTCACTTAAATATGTTGTGTGCACTATTGCATTTGCCTTTCATGGTCTCTTCTATGGCATGCACACCCATTCCTTCCGAAGGGGTGCAGAAGCTATAGCCCAAAGGGGTTGCGCTCCTCTGAGGTTACAGAGCACTTTGGTGAAGCCTCGGAGATTTTAATCTAGACAGTCTGACTCAGAGCCAGAGCTCCTAGCAGTTGCACCCTACAGAGCCCCGTAATGGTCTTGCTCTCCAAGAGGCCCAGCCTTAGTCTCGAGGTCGTACATATTTTGAGCATAATATGCATGAAGTCCAAACTATAGAATGAAGATGGCCAAGTACACAGCACAGTCCAATTCGGTCTTGCTATTTCTAATTACTTTTCAATAATTCTGAAGAAAAAAACTAATGGCAAAGTTTTTAATATTCTATACACACATGCAATAAGCAATTGCACCCATGAGAGCGCAAATTATGATAATGACTGGTGGTGTGTGCTCAGCCTCAGGGCTGTGACTGGGCTGAGCGCAGGGATACCAACCTGTTGCCTGCTAATTACCTCGTGATCATAGCGTCTTTCCGGCTTTGCCCAGGGCCTGGGTCATCCTCGTATGCACTGTTGAAAGTCAAACAACTGTCTTGCTTGATTCAAAGAATAGAGTATCATATGAAATAGGTATCACTGTTAAACACTTTCTCTTATCCTGGATACACCAGCGTCTGGGCCCCATGGGACTTATAAGTAGAGGGAGAAGTACTTTCTCATTATGAAAGGAGGCAAGATTTATCTCTGCACCCTGATGCCAGGAGGAAAATTCCTCTACTTCAGCAATTGGGTGCCAGGGCCTCTGTGGCTCACAATGGCATTCAGTGAATTAATGAAGGTACAGGAAATAAGAGTTGCAGTGACAGTGTGAATGAGGATCCCAGGAGTGCAGGTCTTTCCCACAGTCCCTGTACTCAATGGACAGCACTTTCTTCCATTCAGTGCCCAATTTTCCCAGTGTTAGAGAAGCTCACAGATGCGGATTCTTGGGAGGAAAGCACATCTTAATTGATGAGATGTCTGGATTACAGGCGAATTTTAATGATGCCTTTGTAAACCATGCAGAAACTGCATAGGAACCAGTAGCTGGCATTCCGAAAGAGGTTGTCTCCCCAGCCTTCTCAGCGCCCTAGAGCATGACTGTTTCAAGGAGATGTTTTTCTTTATTCGCAAATTGGAGTTTCCAAAAGCTTTAAGTAGCTCAACCTTTCTTCTTATCTTCATTCTGGTTGACAGAAGAATTACTTAGCTAATCCTTCTTTTTCTTAGCAAAAAAATAAAAGAATTTCTGCTCAGCCCTATCTCAATAGCATTAATTCAGTAGATTGAATTAGTGAGGTTTTGTAATAATTAAATTTAGTGTATTTATCAACACACAACACAACAGTCTTGTTGCATTGACAAGCCTGGCGGTTGCAGGAGGTAGCCACCAATGTTTCTATACTGGTGCTGAAGCTGAGATTCAGAGCAGTTCAGTAACAGTCTCAAGGCCAAGACAACCTACAGAATGGGCAAAAACGTTGCCAGTTATTCCTCAGACAGAGGACTCATATGTAGAATATATAAAGAATTTAAAAAGTTAGAGGCCCCCAAAATAAAAAACACAATTAAAAAACGGGCAAGTGAAATGAGTAGATACTTCACAGAAGTACAAATGGCTACTAAATACATGAAGGAATGTTTAACATCTCTGGCCACTAGAGAAACTCAAATTTGAAAACACTGAGGTTCCATCGTACCCCTAAGGGAATGGTTATCATCAAGGAATCAAATAATACTAAATGCTGGTGAGGCTGTGGGGAAAAAGGAACCCTACTACATTGTTGGTGGGAGTGTAAACTAGTAAAACAATTATAAAAATCAGCACAGAGAGTTCCCAGAAAACTAAAACTAAAAGTTCCATTTGACTGAGTATCTTCTCAAAAGAGTTAAAGACATCATGTTACAGTGATGTATGTAAACAGCACAGTTTATAACAGTTAAATTCTGGCAGTAGCCTATATGTCCACCAACAGACAAATGAATAAAAGAATGTAGTGTTTACACACAGTGGAGTACTACTCTGCCATACCAAAGGATAAACTGAAGTCACTTGTAGGGAAATGGATGCACTTTGACCCCATAATGTTAAATATCACACAAGCTTAAATATCACATGGTTCCTCTTACATGACAAACCCAAAGTATAACTACAGAGCAAAACAGAAGATAGGTAATAGGAAGTAGGAGCTAGGTCCTTCTCAAAAGAGAAGGGGATTGAGAGATGGAGGGGGACAGGAGGGGCAGGCAAGGGGATGAAAAGCATTAAGACGTGTCTGTACACCGGGCTCAATGGAGCGCGGCACCCACGTGACCTCCAGAACCTGACCTTTTCCTCCCCTGACAGCTGCACAAGGCATGTAGACATTATGTACTGCAAACTTGGATTAATAAAAACATGAAATAATAAAATTATCTTCTGTAAAAAAAAAAGATCCAACAGCTGGCAAGGAGCAGGGTGATCCCAGGCCAGTTTCACCGGGAAGCTTGCAAACCTTTCCCTAGTACTCTGTGAAGTCCAGGCTCCTCAACAGCCCTCAGGGTGCACTGCAGGGCTTTTGGGTGAGGGGGGTTGCGGCACATTTACTACTATTTTTTTAATCACTTAACGTTCTTTTCAAGGTGCTTCTAACATTCTTTTCAGTTGTGCTTCTTTGTTCATATTTTGAGCACAGCAGCTTTTTCTCCATTTGCAATTTTGAGAGCAGGAGCACCTAGAAGAATGTTCTGAGTGTGGCATTTTAAGTGAATCTCAAACACTTTCAGAGGATTAGTTATTAAGGCAAAGATCTAAGAAAAGTTGATCACTTTCAGTAGCAAAAGGGAGGGCTTGGCTGAGATACTAAGGAGTAGCTCTTGACGATAAGATAGGGTATGCACTGAAGCAGAGCAAAGAAATGCGAGGGCACCCTCACACAGAGACAGAGCGCCACAGTCCTCAGAGGACATGTGCACGGAAGCACCAGGGTGGTCCACTTAGATGACCCTGATGTGGTCGTCTCAATGAACGATGACACCAACTGTTCCAGTGCAGCTGTACCACGCAGCACTGGGTGCTGGGCTCGATGGGGCCCGGCATCTGTGTGATCTCCAGAACTCGACCTTTTCCTCCCGACAGAGGTCATGCACACAGCAGCAGGCTGGCCAGTTTGGGGACACTCAGCGGGCACACACGGCCCAGTGAGCACAGCTGCTGAGTCTAACCCAGGATGAGGCTAGGATGTGCAGGGTTTGGACAAAAGACGTGGCAGAGCATAACAGCACAGTCAATGGATGGCACAGAACTAGCTCGCCAAGGTAAATGTGAGCCTGGAACACAGCCAGTCAGTTTGGGACAACCAAGGACATGCATGGATGTGGCCAGAGGCCCAAACAAGCTCTCAAGTCAACAGAACCCACCACCAAAGCAGGAAAAATATTTTAAGTGGAATGAAGAAAGTTTAATTCATTTGTAGGAAAATGGATATACCATGAGACCACGAGGTTAAGTGAAATAAATCAGAAACACTTCTTAAAAACTCATGGTTTCTCTTATATGAGAAACCCAAAGTACAAATGAAAAGCAAAATAAAAGACAGACACTAGGAAGTAGGGAGAGAAGCTTCTCAAATGGGAAGGGGGCCAAGAGATGGAGAGGGCGGGCAAGGGGGTGAAGGAGGAATTACGATGTGTTGTGCCCAGGGCCACCTTCACACAAGCAATGCAGACATTCACTACACACATGTACTAACAGGTAAAATAATTTGGGGACGAGGAAAAACACTTTTGTCAAGAATCATGAATAATACATTTAGGATTTTAATCTAGTGTGAGATAACAAATGTGACAGAGAAATCCCACATGATAAATTTCCCTCAAGAGGGTAGATGACCTACTCCTGAAGTTTCAAAAGTCATCCATTCCTGTCTTTTATCAGAAATCCAACAGAACATCCATTCGTTCCTTCGCTCCTCCCAGGAACTAGTGCTTTGGGTAACTGCAATGCAGAGTACAAGCTGACAGGGAGCGGGATTCCAAAATAACATCTGCGCATCCCTCCAACCAAAACGACAAACAAAGGCTCACAGTGGCATCTGGTGGGCACCTATCACGTGTAAGAGCCCCCAAAGATGTTTGTGGGTGTGGGGATGACAGGAGACACAGAGAAGTGATGGCAAGCACCCTCCCAACCCCAACAATGGCAATTTCTGAAATAGTCACCATGTGCTGTCTGCCCTTTACCATCACCAACATCTCAAGCACCAGCCCCACAGAGTCACAGTAGAAAAAGGTATGTCTTACGGAAGGAAACCGAAAGCCATAAATGGCAAATTGATATTCATTTCCTTTTTTTGTTCTTCTCCCAAACACATGAAGTCATAAACTGGTTGAGGAAATTTACCTTCACCTGAGCAAATCACTTTTTACAGCAAACAGGGCTTCACGGTGGTAGAATTTCATTTGGAATTGAGGCTATAAAACCGACATCTGAAACCAGGCAAATATCTTATGGAATGTGGTGCGAAAGGGAGAGGACTTGAGTCTCACTTAACATCACTCATTTCAAATAGCACGAAGAGCTGGTATGAAGAACCAGTTCTCACCCACTCTCGGTGCCATGCACAGATTCAAGTCCTGGCTCGGCACTTGGTAACCATATGAGCCGATGAGGACAGACAGATGTCCCCTAAACCCGAGCCTCCCTGCATCTGCTGCACAAAGAACTCCACCAATGAGCTATCAGACATTATCTGGAGGCCAACTCCTTGCTGTGTGATGGAAATTTTTCGTCATGACAGATTTCAAACAATTAATTACCTGCTCTTATCTGCAAAGAGTTCAGAGACCAGTATGGAAAACAGAAAACAAACAAGGACTGTACAGGTTGAGAAAGGCAGGGAAGGAATGGCCTGTGTACTGGGGAACGCAACAGAGGCACAGGCCGGTGCTCCCCATTAGATAATAGAGAATAACAATAAAATGCAACATAGCATAGCATAGCATAGACGTTGGGGCAGTGATGATTCCGTGATTCCATGCTCCACCTAACAATGCTTCTACCTCAGTGAGACAGAGAATAGAGAACATTCATTGAAGGCTCACTGTGCAGGAGACATTATTCTAAGGGCTTAGCTTTAATTCAGTTCATTCTTTTTATGTGCTCCATCTTGCAGACAGAGAAACCAAGGCACTGAGAAGTTTGTTCACTTTCCCAAGCTCCTATAGATGGAGATGGCTGAACCAGTGTTGGAAACCAGGGACCCTGGCTCATGCTTATCCCACACGCCACATGCAGCCATGCACCAGAGGCAGGCGTCACAGGCTGGCCCATGTTGCATGTAGCACCTTCAGATGCTCCCTGGTAAATGGATGACACAGGAGGGCAGGAGCAAACACAGCGGCAGAGAAGTGGGACAACAGATGTGGTGACATCAAGCGGCAGCCACACCAGGCCTGGTGGGAGCCCGCTTAAGGAGGGGACACCCACAGCAGTGGCGCATGCTGGCTTTTCTACTGTCCCATAGGCACATCCCCTGCCCTCCGTGCCCAGGAGGCTGACCTGTACGGATGGTCCTACCTAGCACCCCACTCCAATGGAGCAGTGCCACGGGGGGCATCAAGGGGTGGGAGAGAGAATCTGAGGGGCTTCTTGATTCCATCCTCCCCTTGCCCCATGCTTCTGAGAGTGGCTGCATCCGTCCACTTTCAGGAAAGAAAACTGATATTTGCACACAATGGAGTACTGCTCTGCCAAAAAGAAGGATAAACTTCAGTCATCTAAAGGAAAACAGGGGCACCGTGAGACCATAATGAGAAATAAACCAGATAAAACAGCTTAAATATCCACACGGTGTCTCTCACATGGGAAGTCCCAAGTATAAGCAAAGACTGAAATAAAAGATGGATAATAGGGAACAGGGGAGAGATGTTTTGCAAACGGGAAGGGGACCAAGAGACAGGAGGCAGGAGCGAGAGCGAAGAACGAGGATGTATTACGTACACAGCCCGACGCCCCACAGTCAGTGCGATCATTATGCATTGCAAACATGGAGTAATTACAAAGCAAAGAGAGAGTGGCTCCTACCACGGTCCTTTCCACAGTTCAACCATCCTGTGCTGCGACTCTCCCTTCTGACCCAGAAGAAACAACAGCTTCCCACCCTGGTCCTCCGCTCCAACACACACCCCACCACACAAGCCCTTCACTCATGTTTCAAATCCTAACCTCATAGCCTGTTCTTTCAGTCCAGGCTGATGTGCCTCAGAACACAAAATGGGGAACAACTAGCCCCAAAGGCAGCAAACGGAGCACCTGACATCAGGGCAATGCTGCGGCCTGGCAGCAGAATGCTTGCGTGGCACACTCGGGTCCTCGGTTCAATCTCCAGCCCTGGGGGTGCGCTGAGAGCCTCAGTGACACACACCATGGCCAGGCACTTCCTCACCGTGACACTCTTTCCACCAGGTACATTTCATCCGTGCACATCTTGAGGCCCTACTATGTGCCTGCCTCAGGCTAGGCATTAGGAATAGCGAGGAACATGTCCACAGCCTGGTAGTCGCAGTAGCAGGTGAGGGAAGTTAGGCGAGGCAGGGGCTACTGTGGAATGGATCAGAACATTTAAAAATCACCAAGTAAGCTTACGAACTGCAAACCACATTAGCGGAGGAAAGGAACGACTGGGAGGAGCTGAGAGAATGACGAGAGCGCCCACGCAGAGGTTCTTCTTTATTTCACAGCTGGATTGCTACTGGCCCAACTGTTCATCTCATGGATGGACAGACCGCCATGAACGTGGAGAAAAGGGGAGGATGAGCAGAGCTAGACGAAAGTGTCGGGCTGACCCCGGCCCCACGCCTCCTCTGGATTCCTCTCTTCTGCTTCTGCAGAAGGACCAGGCTTGGCTTCGACACAGACCCATGCGGAGGCTGAGTTTGATGGTGTTCAGGCTAAGTATGGACCATGAATGCCAGTCCTGCCTTCAAAGCTTCCTCAGTCTCCAAAGAACCTGTCTCCTGCGAGACAAAGATTTCCACGTTGCAAGATCTGGGAACCAAGGCTACATGGGGCACTGGTCGCCACCTTCCGTCAGTTTGGAAACATCCCTTGCGCTCCCCTTCTTCTGCACCTAGAGACCCTCCATAACCCCACCCGGCTTGCCGCTGCTCTCCCAAGCACAAAGGTCAAAGTTAACAGGGCAGCGGAATTTAGGAGCAAGAGGAGGAGGAAAGTCTGCCTTTCACCTTCTTGTTCCTTTGATGACTTCAATAAAGCACAGCTTTGCCTCCAGCTTTGCCTTCCTCTGTGGTGCTCCGTGGGGGACAAAGGAGCACTGAATTGGGGGGGCTCCTGTTTTGGGAATGCACAGCCTTTCATGTTTTATATAGCATTCATTTAATATTCAATGAGTAATTATTGAGCTTCCACTAGGAGCCAGACATTGAGCTCGTTTCAATAGATGCAGGAATATGCTAGACTCACATGGAACCTGGCCTTAGGGATTTTCAGTGCAGCCAGAGAGTCGGTTAAATAAGCAATTGCAATAAATTATAGCAAGTGTTACACAGGGCAATAAGAAGCATTTAACACAGGCAAGGGAAGTTGAAAAAGGCCTTCCAGGAGAAGTTTTCCCTTTAAACTAGTATTTAAGGAATGACTAAAAGCTGAAAGTGGGTTGAAGGATTGAGAGAATTTTCAAGGCAAAATTATAGCTTCATGTACAAAGGTTGGGGGGTGAAAGAGCTGTGCTGTGGGTGCAGAAAGGGGCAAAAGAGAAAGCTGGATGGACACCGGGGGTGAACAAACCAGGTCCTGTCCAGCCTTGACAGCCCAAGTAGTAACACTGGCCTTTGTCTTAAGGTCACTGGTAGTCTTTGATAAGTGCTAAGCAGGAAGGCGACGATTCGTGTGTGTCCTGGGAAGGTCGTGCTGGCTGCAGCTTGAGCTCAGGACTGAAGACTGGAAGACTGGAAGAAGGAGACCGACCATGCAGGGGGGGCACTGTAGCAATCCAGGTGAGAGGCAGGGCAGCCCGGCCTGGGGGAACGGCCCACAGTATACAGGCCTGGGCAACACTGAGCGGGCAGGAGTTTTGGGGGTGCTGGAGGGGTAAAGCAGGTGCATAAGGAGACCCAAGGGTGGTCATGTGCTTCTCACCTCCCCTTTGGTGAAGGGTGCTTCTAGAAGGAACAGGCTGAGGAGCTTAGAAGAAAAAATCATGAGTGAGACACTCAGCTGAGGATTGGGGTAGATTTTAAGGTGTCTATATGAAGACAAAAGGTCACCGAATAATCCCATCTGGGAGCTGAGAGAGGCATGGCTGGACACAGGTCCAGAGCTCGTTAGAGTGTCGACAGCCTCTAGAGCCAGAGACATGGGGTGTCTGCTGAGAGACAAGGAGCCAGGCACAGAGAATTCTGGGGCCTGAAATGTGATATCTCCAGAGGACCATGATGGCGGGGTCCACGGAAATCAGTTCACACCTCCGAGTGTGGGGCACTGGGCCCCTGCAGACCCTGGGGTAGCACTGTGCTCAGTCCTCACTCTTTGGATCACTAAGTAGGATGAGCTCTACTAACTTATTTGACGTCTTCAGTTTCCCACATTTTAAAATGACAGTAATAGCATCTATGGAACATACTTCATAGAGTCATTCTGAGGACTTACGGTTTAAGATGTACAGCGTGCTTAGAACCAAGCCTGGCAGGCACCAAGTGCCCTGGATGTTCAGGATCAAGCGCATGTCATAGGAAGTGACCCACAGAGTTCATTCAGCTGGGCTGACCCAATGTATTCCTAGTAGTGAAGGGCACATACATGGACTGCTTGCCACCAACTTACCCACACACACTCCTTATAGTCCCAAGGGCCTCCGCATGAGACTTGTACTGGAATAGAGCTCTGAGTTAGCAAACCCTTGCTCCCCTTTATCTTCCCAGTCACGCAGTGAGAAAGGAGACCTGCTTTTTCAGCCAAGAGATCAAGAAAATCATATGAGGTTACACAGAAAGGAAGGAGCAGAGCAGGAATCATCTCAGGTCAGTCTCCCATTCCTGCCTGGAGATATATGGTTCTCCGTCCCCAGAGCCTTCCAAAAACTTTGCACTGTGCTCTGAGGTGTTTTCACTCCAGTGACTTCTGCCACCTAGCTGTGGTTGCCTAAGGCTTTTAGAGCAGCTACAGCCCCAACAACTTCAGCGCAGGAATGTCATAGCTGTGCCAGCACTCCTGTCCCCGTCTTCCAGAGGGGCCAATGGCCATGGTCAGTCACATCTGAAAACACTAAGTTGCAGGCCAAACAATGACTAACAAAGTTTCCTTTCACCCTATTATTTCCAATGAAGTAACTGAAAAAGAATGAAGACAACATAGACCAAATACATACATTTTGCATTATTTCACATTTTTTAAAAAGTGTTTTCATTAGTCCACATCTGTAGTATAGAATGGCCACATCCCTTGGGGAAGTTGGTGCGTGGACACCACACATCTCCATTCTTTCCACGTTCCCTTCCCCACCTTCCCTCCATCCCTCGGCCCCCTTCCCATATGCAAAATCCTTCCCATTTCAAAGCAGCATAAGAAAATCTCATTAGTTATTATGTCAGAGAGGGAGAGCGAGGAAGGGAGGAAGATGACCGAGGAGGAGGGGAAGCGATTATCTAAATGGTCCCTACACCTCAGGTTCTGATCCCAGCTGCCGATGTGACACATTAATGCTTTCTCAAAACTTGTGTTCATGGACCCAGCGTCAAGCAGAAGGGTTCTTCTTGCTAACCCTGTGATCTCACTCACACTCCAGACCCAGAGGCGAGTCACCACGCCGCCAACCACTTCCTCACAGTCCCTCACCAGCGTCTCCGGGCAACAAGGGCTGCAAGCAGCAGCAGTGGGAGCCAGAGTGGCTGGCACAGGAAGGTGACTCACTGTTAGGTGTCAAGAAGGAGCTGGGCGGGGACATGAAGGATAGAAAGCAATCGGTCCTACCTGCTCCCAAAGCCCCATGGAACAGGGAAAGGATGTTCTGACTGGCATAAACCCACCAGCATAAAGAAACATGAAACAACAATGAGGAAATTTAGGAAGTCGGAAAGCGAATGTACAAGGGCTGACTGACTCGGCAAGCCTGAATGTGTGAATCTTGGGGCGGCAGAGAAGCCAGGAAGCATCCTCAGTTTGCTATGAATTCCACACGGCTCAGGAGTGTGAGGGACCAGGTATCTCTGAAACCACGGCGTGACACAGTACCACATGTGAAAGGACTGACTTCAGTCTTCTCAGGAGACTGTCCCCTTCCACAGGCCTTTCCAGGGCAGCACGGAAGTAACACATTGTGTGAATCCCAGCGGAGTATGCATCTCTGCCAAGCTGAGGTTGTGCTTGGCAACAAAACCAACCCTGGCCAGTGGGTGTGGACAGAAACAATAGTGCCCGGTTCTGAGTCCAGGCTGTAGCACCCCACGCTGCCACAAGTCCCCGGTGGGGTCTGACCCCACGGCCGCTTGTCCAAGAAGAACGGGAACCATGAAGAACAGCAGATCTGCCCCGAGCGCCCAGCCTGAATCAAGCCCCGCTGAGCTGCAGACCCTCAAACAGCCGTGAGTGCGTGAAGCCGTCGGGTGCCACCGAGGCTGTGTGGTTCCACCGCAGAGCTGGTGTGAGTGAGTGGTACCTAGAACCAGAGCACTGCTGTCACAAAACTAGTGTGTGGCACTAGCCTGGGAAGGTCATAAATACACACTGCCACAATCTATATATTTAAGGACTTTAAAATGATGAGGAAAATATCACAGGAGACTAGAAGAATGGTGCCCATGTGTTGTAACAGCAAAATACTAGACTTAATTTTTACTAGAATAACGAGAAGATTGATATAGCCTAGTGAGTCCAAAGCTTTAAGCAAGGAGGTCCTGGACCAAATGTTGAGAGAGGGGACTGGAATGTGCTCACAAATCTCAGGGAAAAGTGACTAAGAGCTGGGCATGGTACAAGCCTGTAATCCCAGCACTGAGGAGGCTGAGGCAGGAGGACTATCATGAATTCAAGGCCAGCCTGGGCTACATAGAAAGACCCTCTCTCAAGGAAAACAAACAAACAGCAACAACAACAAACAGTCAAGAGTTGGCAAGCACAGAAGAACTTAGAAAGCAGGTTGTACCCTATGGGTGCATGGGAGGCAGCACCCTGGAACCTAGTCTTGGCCTGAGACTGAGCCCCCAACCCCGCCTCCCTTGGCTTGGCCTGGGATGCTTCCCAGCTTGCTCTGCAGGCATCCAGGTTTGAAAGGTTGCTGTGGCCACCACAGGCCAGGACTGGCCTCCACTAGAGCTCACATCCTATCACCACGTTCCTCCCAAGCCAGCACTCAGCAGCTGTTTCTTGAACAAAGAAGCGATCTGAAACAAGTTGCTCCCTCTCCCGACTCCATTTCCACAGTCCCAGTCAGTGCTGCCTCCATGAGGGACATTTGTCCTGACTCTCAGGCTGTCAAGGGCCTGGGAACTTGGCTGTCCCTCCCAGACAGCCAAGCCTGACCTGGCCAGAGGAGGGGTCACTTTATGTGGTCAGTGCCTGAAGACCTCGTTTATACTGCATCTGAGACTTCATTCCATCACCTCAGCTAAAAGAACAAGCTGTTGAGTGGGCGGTGTTAGGTCCAAGGTCACCCTGGAAGGTGCCAGGAATGAGGTCCTGTAGGGACAGAGCACTGTGTGACTAGGAGCTCCAGACAGTTGCTCTCCCACATGGCAACTGAGAGCACTGGTCCTGTGCACCCAAAGTGGGCACCTGCCAGCATCTTGCTGCTTCCAGCCTGCCAAGCCCACCAATGTACCTGCTGCCCGCCTCTCTCCAGTGCCAGCATCGCCTCTCCTTGTCCCCATCATCCATTGCCCTCTGGCCAGCAGAACCACTCTTGCAAATGATAGAGCTGGGGACAAGGAGTCTTGTCTCTGTCACAGATATCTGTGGGGTCACCTCAGTCCTTGATCCTCTCTCAGCCTTGGGATCCGCAAAGTAGAGCCCAGTCACATGCTCAAGGTCACACAGGCAGACAAGATGGAGCTCAGACATAGGGATTTTCACCCAACTCACAGCTCTGGCTCCTGTCCTCAGATCACTGCTGTCTTCTGCCAACATGCCAGCAGAGGAGGAAGAACACGATGGAAAGGACCTTGTAGTCATTGATTAAATGAAAATGGAGAGCTGGACAGTGAAGTCCCTACCCCGCCTGGTTCATTATATTTCTCATGCCAAGATGTGGGTCCTGAGAAGCAGAACAGAATGCCCGCTGTGGAGGGCAGATGTGGGTAGCACCACCCCACTGACCTGGCACAAACCTCCTGTCCTTTGCCACAGAACAAGGGGATGCAGAAGCACAAGGAGGTAACCCCTGAGAGAATAAAAGTGATTAATAATTAGGAGCCCAAGGCATCTGGGGCCTTAAGCTGGGCTTTCTCCATTTGTGCATTTAGAAAATCTAGCGCTGAGCAGAGAATTCTAAGAGATGTGAAATTGACCAACACACGCCTCTGCCCTTAAGTATCCTGGCTCACACACTTACAAAGACTCCCAGTAAAATAAACCTGCACTTTAGAAACCAAATAATTCTCAATAAATTTTCAGTTCAATCAAATACAGTAATAAAAGGGAAAACAGCCAGGGAGGTAGGAACACCAAAAGCTTGTGTTTTCAAACATTATATATGTAAAAAGTAGTTATAGATGATACTGGGGTAATTGACAAAATTTAAATCTAGACTGTGTGTTAGATAATGGTACGATAATTAGATAATGTCAAATTTCCTACCTTTGGCTATGTATATGGTGAAGGAAAGGAGCATGTTGGATCTTAGAAAGGGCACATTCAAGTATTTAAGAGTAAAATGGTATGGTGTCTCCAACTTACTCTCAAGTAGTTTAGAAAAAATACAGAGGGATGATAAAGCAACTAAGCCAAAGGTGCCTACAGAAACTCCACAGGATCGTAAGAATAATTACTTACACTGTTCTTGAAACTTTTCTAGGTTTGAAAACATATTAAAATTTCAAAAGGTCCCCACCCCCCACAACTGATATAATGAATAAGTCATAGAAGTGAACGGTACATTGCCCACCCCCATGATCATGCACCAATCACGATTTTCCTATACTCTGCTGCCCAAACACAGGAAGACGCCAAGCTGGCTGCACGCCAGGCAGGGAAAGCTAACAGGTTTCAGACTAAGTCCAACGACAATGTTGAAAGGAAGCAGCTCAGAGAAGTACCTGGAAGAGTGGATGCAAACACAGGGGGCAGCCACCTAATCGGAGTGGGGTGTCTAAGCCACAGCAAGCCGGGCCTGCAGTTGTCCTATGCTGCAGGTTCTGCCACAAACACACACCAAGGGCAATTTCTCTAGCACTGTGCAGCAGCACAGACATGTGTGCACACACATACACTATGAGAAGGAAGCGGGGGCCTCCTACAAGAGGTTGTATGTTAACGCTCACTTTGTGACAACTGAGAAGCAACACAGCCAGTTAAACTCCATAGACCCGGTTAAACTGGGGCTTATAGGATTGAGCTGTTAGCAGGCTAATGCCTTTTCTCTACACACACCATCCTGCCCAGCTAGAAGATATAATATTCAGGTTGCAACAAAAATTCAACTCCATTTTCACTCTCAAAACACATTTTACCCACAGTTCATTTTGCAACTTAATAATATACAGAGATGCCATCTGGGGAAAAGGTAAACCCTAAGCAAGCCATATTGAAATAAAAATGGAGTGCCTCCTATCAAAGACATAAATGAAAATAGGAAAAGTTTCTTCTGTAAAGAATTCAGAGACAAATAGGGACACTCTCGCCAGCCCACTGGGTTGTGAAAGTCATTGTGATTTTTGCCTTATTACTAGGGTTCTAGCTCTGGCATGCTATAAATTCTAATTAAACAAACAAGGGAAAAATTTAAGAGGAACAATGCAATCAAATATAGATGCTCTATTTAGACACAGTGATGTTAGCATAACAAGAGAGTTATAAAAAGAAAAGGGAAAATAATTATTAAACAGATGGATGCTGAAAAGAAAAGTTAGGGTTTTTTCTGTAAGCACAAAGCCTTAATCTGAAGCCAAGAGAGATAAAGATAAATAAGAAGTTGCCCTCCATGGCCAAAGAGCATAATACCCAGGAAATTAAATGAAACCAGTCTAAAATACTGATGGCAGCTAATATGAACCCAGCATCCTGATGCCAAACGAAACATTAAAGCAAGTTCGCTATTTTTAGGGCTTTGTATCTTGGTGATTGTATAATGAATCAGGATGTGTCTTGGCAAACTCACTGGCAGCCTGGAAGATATTTGTTTTCTTACCAAAAATAGTTGGAGTCTCCTAAAATATGGAATGGACACGAAGTGACCAGAGCACTTGAGGAATCTGGCTCAACCACCGAGTCCCCAGAGATGATGGTGTGTCCGGTTATAAAGAGTCTGCAAAGTAAGGGGCACCGATGGAGCCATCACATGGGGCTTTGTCTGTGACACAAGAGACAAAACGTCTAAGTGACCCGTGGCAGACACCTCCTGCTTGAAATGTAAGAAATTCCTCCCACAACTACACTGCTCCTTCAGGACTGTTTTCCTCCTCCACTCCTGGGACCCCAGCATTGCCCGAACCGCTATACTGCAGGGCCAGTACATGACAGGGCTCAAGCTCATGTGGATAATCCCACCTGCGCCAGCGGTCACACCTGACCCCACTCTCTTCTCTTACAGCATGAGAAAGTTGGACCCAGAGATCTCTGAGGCCCCTTCAAGCTCTAAAAATGGAATCACAATGGGCAATTCTGGATTCCAAAGAGAAGTTAGCTGCAGACCTTCTACACTCTTGGCTGCGGGGGCTGAGTGAGCAATGTGCTTTTGTCTGGCCAAGCCTCACAACGACACCCAGCTGGCCACAGATGGGTGAACAGGATCACGACAGCTTTGAAGATCATCCAGACCCGTCCCAGTGACCCACATGGGAATGGGCTTTCAATAGCACAGCAGGTCACTTATGTGGAGCTCAGGGAGGAGCTCCAGGGAGGTCCTGGAGATCCCCTGGGTGCTGTATGATTAGAGGACTGAGGAGGCTCAAGGGCACATTTGTTCACCTGCTGACAGAACACAAGGACGAAGCTTTGATGACCACTGCTGTATGCCAGGACCTCTGCTAGGTCTGTACATGGCTTTCTCACTAAAATCTCCCCTCCACCCTGCAAAATGCATTATGATCCCCTCTACACTCTGACAGAAGAAGAAACTGAGGCACAAAGAGGACAAAGAACCAGGATTCAAACCCTGGCAACCTGGTTTTAGAGCCACAACACTTTATCACAAGATTTCATTGTAAATACAACTGTATAGCCTTAAGGGACACTAACTCATCAAACTTCCGTGCTGCTTGGATTCAATTTTTAAACATTTTATTTGGAAATGATTACAAAAGTAGAAAAGCTGTAGAACTAATACAAAAATATTTTAACCATTTTAAAGTGAACACTTGCTGGGCATGGTGGTACCTACCTATAATCCTGGCACTCAAAAGGCTGAGGCAGGAAGATTGCCACTAGTCTGAAGCCAGGAGAGTTACATAGTGAGCTGAAGTGCCTAGTGAGACCCTGTCTTAAATAACAACAGCAACAAAAGTGAAAGAAAACCCTGGCATTAAACACTGTCACTCTGTGAATGCCTCCGTGAATTTATCCTATGACCACAATATGACCAGGCAACTCTGCAAAGCTACTTTGAAACCTCACTGCCCCAACCCTGCATAGGAACTCCACATCCCAGGAACATTTTTCCTATCAAAAGGAGCCCAGCCTGAGGCACAGGTCACATTTCCCTGTCAGGTGTGTTTAGTGCCTTCAATCTGCAACAGCTTCTCGACCTTTCCTTGACCTTCATGACCATGGTGGTTTAAAAGACAGCAGTATGGCTATTTTAACGACTGGGCCTCAATCTGAGTCCTTCTGGGAGATCTGCACAATTCCATTCAGGTTAGAGGTCTCAGGCAGGCGCCTCAAAGAGGTGGCACTGTGCTCCCTCTGTCTTTGACAGGCAGCACATGAGTTTGACTTGCTCCCTGACTGGGCTATTCTCTGGAGACACTTGGCAGCCACCCAAGTGTAAATCACTCACTTTTCTTTTGTGCTCTCTTAGTATTCTTAAGGTGTTACTTTGAAACCGTGTAAACACCCTATTCCTCGAGAAACTTTCAAGTTACATATTGATAATTAGTTATATTGATATAGGGGAAAGAAAGTCCCAGCCTGCAAGATATCTGGGACGAGTTCATGTTCTCTAAAATCAAAGAATGAATTTTCAGAACAACAGAGTTTAAGAGCAGAATTTACTGAGGGCAAGAAAGCTTCTGTCCCAGAGAGGGACAGAAGGGGGCCCAAGTGGGTTGCCCAGGGAACCTGTCTTTTCCAAGGATTTTTATAGAGCAAAACCACACTGTGAGGCAGGTCCAAGGGGGGTGGGGAAGGGAAATCACAAGGTGGGCATGAGGTGGGACAAAACTATGGTCAGCCAATAAGACTGCAAGTATAATTGTTCAGGTAAAATTGATTAAATCAGGATCAAATGGGGAAGCGAGTCCCGTAGCAAGGGGGCACGAACACCAAGCAGGGCTTTTCCTATAGGCGGTTGGGTCAGGGACTCTTCACGGTGACCACTGCCTGTTTAGAATATCAGTCCCTGAGGGCCATCCCTAGGGACGCATGTGGGCATATCTGTTTCATATTTTGTCCACAGCTGGGGGTGTCTGTCTCCTCCACAGTTCCCAGGTATCTCATCTTCCACACTGGCTCCTTCGAGGGCCTGGCCCTGTCTGGCTGCCTATAATATTTTTAATATTTCTATCTAACTTAACTGCCTATAACAATATTAACATGGATCCCAGTTCCTGTTTTATTCATTAAACTTGTCACTTTTTAATGTTCGAGTTGTCCCAGATCTGGCCAGCAGGAGGCCACTCCAGGTGGCATCTATGTCCTTCTGACATCCTTCACTGCTCTTCAAGTCTTGTTTTTTGGCCTCACAC
Source organism: Dinomys branickii (assembly GCA_004027595.1). Lineage (NCBI taxonomy): Eukaryota > Metazoa > Chordata > Mammalia > Rodentia > Dinomyidae > Dinomys > Dinomys branickii. The sequence continues at coordinate 23,422 of PVLD010021400.1, forward strand.
CATGCTCAAGCTTTAAGTTGTACCCTGTCTGCTCTGGCTCTGAAGTCAGTCATTTCTCCAAGAAACCAGCTTTCTCTTGGCGCAGGATGGTACCTAGAGGCCAAGATCAGCCAGCTGCTGGTAACTTTCGCTTACTGCTGCGTTTGCCACCATGGATACCTTTCATCCCTTCAGGTTTCGGCGTTCACAACTATGTGGACATCACTGTCACCCAGCTTGGGCTCCGATGTCCTGCCTGAGCCATCAACGCAGGCTGCCCCGCTCCAACACCTGCCCTGCATGGACAGAGTGAAGCCCCCTTGCCCCTCTCCCGTCTAACATACCAGGACTGAACTGCTCAGGAAGGACACTGGAGGACCTGGCCTGCCTCCAGAGACCCTGGCCTGCTAATCATTTCCGGTGCATGGGAAGGAAACTCAGAAGCTCCCACTTCCTTCCTTTCCGTTTTCTGTACGGTTCCACTGAAATGCACCTGTGCCCGCCATCCCAGTCTGGTGCATTCACCTGGCCAGATCCAAAAGATAACAGCAACATGGGTTAGAGCAAAACCCAGCAAAGTCACTGCTGGAGGACGCTGGACATCAGAACCCGCCCCGGGAAGAAACAAGCCCCTTTGCACTCAAAGAACAGAAAGTGAAGCACACTGCCCCGGACCCAATTTTTCAGAAAGAAATAGTAAGTTCAAACATCATAAGCACAGAAGAAGCAAAGAGCCATGAATTTACCACACTAGTGCCACTATTTCCCACGAAGGAGGAGTGAGTAGAGGGAGAAGCTCATTTCAACAGAGCAGCATGTGAGGTAAAGTTGCTCACTCAGAGCTGAAGCCACCTCGGCCAGCTCACCCCAAATGACCATGGCCATGTCACCAACCGCTGTGCATCACGGTTTCTCACTTATAAAATGACAGGGTGATCAGAAAGGAGCTGGGATCATAGCATCTGTCCTAGGATCCTGTTGCCTTCCTCTCTCAGACCCACAAGGCTTTTCCCTTCTCACCCTTGACCTCGGCCTTGAGGGTCCATTTGCTTCTGGTCTCAGCCTCCCTTGGCCTTCCCAGCACACTCGGAGCAGCCCAGCTTTATGCTGTTCTCCAAACCTCCTTCCCTCCTCACCCCTGGGACTCTGCATGCACGGGCCCTCTTCCTTGTCCTGCAAGCCTCAGCCCAAATGCCACCTGCTTAATTCACACCCATCTTCTTCCACACCAGGCTCACCCTGGCCCATATCCTTTCACTGTGGCGCTCCCACCACCCACACGGTTGTATTTGGTGGCGTATGAGTCACTATCTTCTGCTCCTATGAGAACATAAGCACAGGAATGTAGGACCCCACTTGCACCTCAAAAGCTCAGGCAGTGGCTGCTACATTGCAAGTGTGTCACAAATGTGTCGGGCATAAAGGGATAAATGAATGCTGGCTGTCCTCTATGGTCTTGTGAGGATTAAATGAGACAGTAGAAGTAAAATATTCAGTGTAGAATCTGGTACAGCACAAGTTACCAATCTACAGTGTAATAAAAAGTATCAGGAACCTGAGTTCTGTCCTGGCCAGCAGGATGACCCGGGGCAAACCACGTGTGCCTTGGTTTTCTCATCTATAAATCCTTCAAGGTAGATTAGTCTATTTCTCAGGGTGCTTCCAGGATTAAAGTTCAGTGGCTATGCCTAGCTTGCACTTGAAAGCCTCAGCCCTGTCCACGGATAAATTTTTTTGTTGGTAAAATCTGAACTACTGAGCCTTGGCAGCACCTTGTAAGGGCTGTCTGTGGCACCTTGAGACACCCCAGTGTCCACACACTAACTGTGCTTTAAGCTTAATTTTATAGAGAGGTTAAGCATTTCCTACCCTGCATTTCCATCTCCTGTGCACTTATTTCCAGAAATGAAATGGAGGCTGGCTTTAGCTTAATAGTCACTTGGCTTTGACCATAATGAAAAATTTATAGAAATAAAATCTAGGTAAATCTAAGAAAGAACAATAAAACATTTGGATTTCATCCTGATCTGCTTTGTGAAATTTCTAGACCCTTGGAGGAGATCTGCAACCACAGAGACATAGGTTCTCCTCCTGAGACAGAGCTCCTAAAAACATTAGAAAAGCAGAACATTGAACTATGCCTCATTCATTTATCATTTCCAAGAGAAAGGTAGAAGCTTACACGTTGTGACCAAAACCCCATGGTGATCTCTCAGTGACACAGAGCTACTGAATGACTTAGCAACATTCACCCTTGAGAGATGGTCCCTGAGCAACACAGTGAAGAACAACACATGTCCTAGAGACATGGCTGGGTCATGGCAGAGTCTCCCAGCTCAAGTCAGGAGTCTGCCTTTGTCCTTTCCCCTTGATCTACCCACAAGAGAGGCGAACACAAAAGAAAATGGAGAAATATCTCCTCCATCCAGCTCGCACTGATTTCTTGATTTGCTTAAGCCAAGCAAGTCATTCTGGCTGCTGGTCTGTTCAGGAACTGGCTTTGATGAAATCACTCTAAGGGCAGAACCTAAGGAACTTCCTCATTAACCCTTGAGCACACATTAACCCCTCTTTCCTGTTCTTCAAGATGCTCACATCATATCCCAATCATCCTGTGTGATTTTCTAGATCTCCTTACCATACACTAGGTTTCTCAACTCTTTCTCTTGAGCTCCATGAAATCCTGAGGTCATGATTGAGAAACCACATTACTCTAGATGTTTCTGGCATCGTTTGCAACAAGGAGGGACAGAATGGCCCCAGGCAGAACCGTCCAGTAAATAAATGGCAGGCGGAGAGGTGGAAGGCATCTGGGTGTTGGGTACCTTTGAGTTCCTTGGCCCACCTTCCCTGAAGCTTGCTTTTATAAAGTTTCCATTGCACGATCCAATAAAGATTCAGGTTTTACCTGCAACAGTGGCTCCAGAAGGACAGTTCCTTGTGGAACAAGAGGTGGCATCATTTTGAATCCAAACAAGGTCATCAGGAACAGCCTACCAGTCCTGTAGTCTCAGAAGGGTATTAACCACCTGGCAAGGTAACAACACTGAGCCCCACGTGACAATAGCGTGACACATGAGGTTCACAGTGACACTCAGATGTGGCCAGGATCCTAACAGCCTTATAATTCTATTTCCATCAGAAGCCTCCATGACAAGGAAACACCCACCTGTTATAGTGAATGGGACTTCTTGTCCTCCCAAGGCAGTGCATTCCATTATTTTAAATTCTTTGTGATGAGCTACAGTTTGCCTTCCTGTAGTTTCTAGTTACTAGTCATAATTCTTGAATATAGGAAGATGCTAAGCATGGCTTCTAACCACCTTCCTCCCCATTTCTGGGACTCTCACCCTATAGTGGATGGACAGAAGGACAGAGCCCAGGGCATGTACCTCTAGACAGACCTGGCACTCTGGCATCAACCAGTGTCACCTACTTCCTTGTGTACAAAGTTACAATCATCACCAATCCAAATGTTCTCTAATTTGACCTCAAAAATACAGTATCAGTTAAGGTTAACACCAGATTCTATAACCATTAACCCTCCACATTTCACTGTCTCCATCCAATAGGAGATTCTTTCTCCTTCCCATAGATTCAAAGCATGGTTCTGACTGGAGCTGATTCAGGATCTCAGGCTCCTTCCAAAGGCACCATGGCAACAGAAAGAATCAAGGATCCAATAAAACGGAGGCTGTCACCCAGGGCCATGCCACAGTAGAATGCAGTCAGCTGTGTGACCAGGAGTGAGAGTGAAGTTTGGTGAACAGCCAGCCCATCTCTGCCATAAATAGCATATGAAGATATCTAAACATTTGTCCAAATGTCTGAACACCACAGTAATTCCAACTATCCTTAAGGATAGTCAAGGATGTTCCCAACTTTGAAAGAAGACTCGTGAATACCAGGAAAACGCATATGACAACACACTCATTATAGTCCATGAAAATGGAAAATAATGTGACACAGGCTGAGAACCACCCCAGAAAGAGCGCTTCTGAAAGCCTTCCTGAGGAGGGCATTAGCCCCACTTCCCTTCCAACATAATAGAGGAGCAACAAAAACACTTATTTTTGAAAAGATTTATCTTTTGTCTGAATTATTTATACATACTACAATGCTGTTTTACTTTACTCTCAAAACACAATTCATATTTATTAAAATGAAATATATTAAAAGAGTAAATTGATAAGTTTGACTGTGTAAAAATAAAAGTTTCCATATGTTAATAAACAGCAGAAAACTGGGAAAACTCAAAATGTTTATGACAAGGTAATTCCCTAAAATACAAGGACACTTGAAAACAATGGAATGGAGAAAAGTAAGTACTCTTGTGGAAAGAGCTGTGAAGACTATTAGAAAATTCACAACATGCAGAGTATCAATACAATAAAACAGCGTTATGGCTTGTGTCTAGGTGTCCAAAGCCTCATGCAGTCATAGGTGGGGTTTCCTCAATCGTGGCTGGATCTAGAGTGTGTGATGCTGAGACTGATTCATGGTACAATGCTAGAATCAAGGGTACTAGGATTAAGGGTAGGAGTGCTGCCTTCCCTAAGTAGCATGAATAAAAGATAAGGGATAGAAAGAGCTGCGGTCATCCCTCGTTGCTTTGCTATCTTCTGCTCACTATGAACTGTTTCTCCTCTGCAATGCCTTCTACCAAGCCACTCTGCCTCGGAGCCAGCCAACGATGGACCGAAACCTCCACAAACTGTGAGCTACATAAATCTCTCCTCCTTTAACTTTGGATGTCAGGTATTTTGTCTCAGCAACAAGAAAAGTAACTAAGCCAAACAGTTGACTCAATAGCAGTCAAAGCCCAAAGAGAGAGAGAGAGAGAGAGAGAGAGACAGAGAGAGAGACAGAGAGAGAGACAGAGAGAGAGACAGAGAGAGAGAGAGAGAGACAGAGAGAGAAACTACCCATTTTTAACTGATCAAGCTAGCAAGACTTTTTGTTTTGTTTTTCTTTCCTGAGAAGAGTCTCTCTGTGTAGTTCAGGCTAGCTTTGAACTTACTACATAGCCCAGGCTGGCCTCAGACTCTTGGTAAACCTCCTGCCTCAGTGCGGGATTATAGGCATATGCCAACCACACCCAGAAAACTGTCTTTTAAAAGTTAATGTCCATGTTGATGGGACTAGAACTGTTTATATAGATAAGAAGAAACTTAAACTTGCTCTCAGATCCAGAAATTTCATATTTGAGAGCCTGCTGTAAAGGGATGATCAGAGATGATCACTGAGATTCATGTGGAAAGTATTTATCACCTCACCCCTTTTAATGTGAAGGCAGAAATATCCAATGTCTCTAAAAGTTGCTCTGATAAATCATAATGCATTTGTATAAGAAAATACAACAGAACTTTTAAAACTGTGTAATAATATGTATAATGTTGTGTGAAGAAAGAAATCAGGGTGCAAAATTATATATATTGCATGACCCTGTTTTATAGAATATGTGTATTATTCGGCAGTACATACCCCACAGAAGCCCTATGTTTCCACCCTGGAGATGCATATTGTTATAGCTTGTGCACAATAATTTATCTGTAACAACAGGAAGTGAATGTTTGATGAAAAGAATTGACTACAATTTTAAAAACAGCCACTAAAAGTTTCCAGGACACACTAAGTCCTAATCATTTTTGTGGCCTACCTATCTGTGGGCTGAACATAGGATGTCAATTGGTCCGTGAAAGGTGATAAAACCCAGTGATTAAGGAAGTGCAAGTATAAGAAATTCAAAGGAATTTTTAAAATGCAAAGACTTTCACTATGGAACCCTAAAAAGCACCATCACCACATTATGACAACGTGGGTTCCTCTTTCAGTGCAGAAGTCTTTCTTATCTGGATGGAACAGCAATCAAGGGCCCCTAGGACCAAGCGAGGCAGGCGTCATCCCCTGCAGAGGAGGCGGCAGGTAGTTGGATCACTTGGGTGAAGCACCCCAGCCTCTGCCTGGTGGACACCCCATGTGGCGCTGCTAGCAGCAGAACACAGAACTCTGGTGCCAGAGCTGAAAGGCGCATTGTAACAGCGACAGTAACAGCTACAGGGGTCAGAGCCAAGCCAACAAGAAGCCACCTGGGGACTCGGTCTCTTGGCCTCTCCACACCAAAGCAGGCATGTGCTTGCAGCATTAGAGATGCCTGAGGACATCGCTGTTGGTTTTTACACACACATACACATACACAGGCTGGAGGAGAAGCAGCAGCACCCACATCCTCGCTTCTGAGAGCTCTGCAGCAGTATGGAGTCCACAGCACAGCCAGGAGTGAAGGTGAGATCCTCTGGGGAAGTGAGAAGCTGCACACAGGCGAGAGGCTGCCCCACCGGCTCAGCCCTGCAGAGCAACAAATTCACCCCTTCCCAGCCCAGACACTGCTAGCTTTGTATTTTGTAACTCAGGGTCTCGCCTCCATAAGGAACTTCTGCTTTCAGAAACAAACAGCAGCAACTGTAAAGACAGACTCTCCGACAAGAAAAAGAAACACAGCTATAAGCTCTACTTCACCTATTATGACAAATAGACTTTTCCATGCCAGAATCTTAGCCACCTGGGGCCACATTATGATGAGCAAAAGTCACTTCCAGGTGATGGTGGCGACCAAGGCATTTCCTGGAAACTTCTGCTGATGTGGTTTGGTCTTGGTAGCTGTGAGACGGGTCGGGCCAGCCCCACTCACAGGGTACCAAGACAAGGTATAATATAATGTGGGCTCTGCTGCCTCCTTGCCGAGTACAAGGAGTGGGTATAGGCTTTCTGTCTGATTCTCCATTGCTGGTCATCGTGCCCCACCCCTTTACACCCCTTTCATGCAAAAGAACAAGCACAAAAATGGGTCCCAATGGTGTGTGCTGTATCCATACTGTGAATTTAAAACCCTACTTATGAATTTTTCCCCTCCAAATAAAATCTCAACAAACCCCAAATGTAAGCCAAGCAAACGGATAAATGTGCTCCCAAATCCACTGCCTGACACCCTCGCCCAAGGTAAGCACCTGTTAGTCACACACATTGCAAGGCTCTGCAGATGGGGTGCTCACTGGACCAGGCTGGGGTGACCTCCAACTCATGCCGCTGTGTCCATAGCAGGGGCAGTGGGCTGCCGCTCTCACAGCTCAGATGTGAAACTCCTCACTCAGTTTGGCGACGTGGTGTCCTCTGCTTGAGAGGAGCAGAAAGGCTCCGCTCACCACCTGTCTCCACAGACCTGGGGACACACGGCCACTTGTTCCTTGCCGTTCTCACATAATGCTAAAGATACTGTAATTAAGAGAAACAGTGTGATGCTCTCAGAATGATGTCTCCATTTTTATGTAAGCCAAGCTCAGCAGGCCATTCTCACTGCACGGGGAGAGATCTCTTGCCTTCCCCAGCTGCAGGGACCCTACTCAGAGAGCAGGCCGGGCTCCATCCGCGTGCGCTCAGGGCTTTCCCATGCTTAGTGACCACAAGACTACATGACCCAAGGGGGTGACTGTTACTTTCCAAAGCTCTTGAGCACTTATTTCATTGGACCAGAACAAATTCTAAAACAGCAAAAGGTTGGGGGAAGCTATTGATTATATTCTTTCTTCTATTTCTGCTTTCATTTTTGTTCTTGATCTTGATTTTGAGATCTCAAACTTCTAGACTCACAGGATCCTCCCAAGTACTGGGACTGCAGGCTCACATCACAGTGCCTGGTCACTGTCTGTCAATGAAGACAAAGCCCCCGAAATGGCTGAAACACAGCAAAAGAGCTTGGTGTAAGCCTGACAACTCCTTAACTCACTCCATCAAGAAGCACTGTTCTTGGTAACCACGACTGGACGGTGGATGGTTTTCACTGAGTTTTATGATACATATAGAATTCACCAAATCCTTTGGCAGATTGGATCATATGAAATCACTATGTGGTGCTTTTTTTCTTACAGCAACAATCATTCTTATATGATTTCACCCAATATTTTATAGCTTTCAACCTTCTATAAAACAAGCCCGTAGATCCGGGGAAGATGGCGACCAGGTGAGCAGCAAGGGAGCGAACCTCCTTAATAAACACCACAGGCTCGAGACAGACTTGGCGAGCGTGAATGCCGGGACCTCGGCTGGGAAGTTTAAACTGGGCGTATTTCTCTGAGATGGC
>PVLD010021401.1:0-31537 GCA_004027595.1 Dinomys branickii
TTTTTTTTTTTTTTTTTTTTTTTTTTTTTTTTTTTTTTTTTTTTTATTATTTTAGAAACATAAAAGTACAAAAACATATTGACAAACAGACACCCATTATCATAGAAAATAGTACAATCACAACTAATCTATAGACAAGGTGATATGGTCTCAACAGTAGTTGTTGCTTTATCCATTGATATCTTCGAATTGTAGATGTCTGTATATGGGACACTCTTTCCTTTGATACGTGAACCACAAGGCTATTGATGATGAAGATCGCTTATGGCTGCTCCCGGAGGTGGGCGTTACCAAGTGTGAGGATAAAAGAGAAGTTATTCATATGCCTTACTATGACTTCTAGTTAAAATCTTTTCCCCTTCTCTGAAGGAAACTTGGCTCAGTCACTTGCCTGGTAATTATTGAGCAGGATACTGACTTACCGGAGCACTCTGTTTTTAACTTACCTCATGAACACTGCATTCTTTGAGCCATTAAACTTTGATCTATAAGGGTTTTCACCCCGTCTTTGAAGGTGAGCACAGCCATCTTTAAGTAGTCTACGGAGAGATTAATTGTTCTTTGGTGCTTCTCTAACAAGAAGAAGAAAATGGATGCATCTCTTGGAAATAGAGAGGGATGTGCTCACATTAAGAAGTATGTTTAAGAAACCAAATTCTTTCTCAAGCACATTGACTACTCAGTGACACATGAGTATTTGTGTCTGAAGTTATGGCCAGGGGCATCTGTGGTGACAGTATTACTACTGTTAGCAACACATTTTTGATTATCAGGAAACTATACAAATTGTATGCTGATTTTTGAAAGTTTTGTTGAGCATATGATGGTTTTTTAAAAAAAATCTTGAATTTCTACTTAATATAATTAAAAAATTATGATGAATGAATTGGTACCCACTGAACAACATTAAGAACAACATCTTAAAACATACAAATAAACTGTACATAATTGCTTTACGTATTTTTGGTCAGTTTCATCACAAAGCAATTTAAAACAATTCTCTTACATTTAGTTTTTGCCTCCTATATGTCATACACACGACCAGTTCTTTTCAATGTTTCTGTTTCAAAGTGGTTAAAATTTCATTTTGCATTTTAGGAATTTTTAGCTAACAACTAAAGAGAGAAATGGAGTGGATCTTATGAAGAAACATTTCTTAATGGGAAAATATATGGGGATTAGAAAAGTCTGTCTGATCACAGGCAGGAACGGCATTTAGTATCCAACTCCACTTTCAGACAAAATTAGCAAAGGGCTGCAGTGAAGTCAAAGCCTGCTGGTTGCAAAATTGGAAATTGGTTTCTTGGGGCTCTCTGTAAACTCTTCATTACCATACTCGATCATGGTTCATTAGCAAGTTAACAGACAGAAGACCAGTGTACATTGGGATGTATGTGGAGCCAATCCTTCCATCTCCTTGAGCATCACTTAAAACCTAAATGCCACAGCAGATTAACATTGTGTCTGGCTGCATTTGCGTACAGTGTTCTACATGGTCAGCTGCAGATCATATTCACTTAACCTCTGAAGATTGTCAGGTGGTTTTGTTTTATCCTGCATTTCACAGAGCAGCAATGGTTTTAATTCAAAGTGACTCTGATGGAACAAATAAAAAATCTCAAAAGGCGTCTAAGAAAGAAACATCTCGAAGAAACTCAGTTAAGAGACTCAACTAAAGTAGACTTAATGGTTCCCATTAACTTGGATTTAATTCACTGGAGGGGAAAAATCCATAGGGACATTAGCACATTTAAATGCGCTTCTGAAAATGGTGGGACAAACTGTAGCCTTGGCACGCTAAAATGTTTTGCTCAACCTAAGTAAATAGCTTTGACTCTCAGACCAAAACAAGTCATTTTCTATGGTGCATGTTGCCGGCAAGTATTTCTGTAGGTTGTGACTTGCTGCAAATACCAAGTAAGGAATGTTTGTAGTTGTCAAGGACTCACTAGAAGTTACGGTGTATTTCTATTTTGACCTGATAGGTTATTTGTATGACTTACAGAATATGTTATTAGTTATTATCTAGATTATACTCAAATCTTATTTGTGCTTTGTGGTCTCAGCATAATTCACATTAAGGAATTAGATTTAACTATTAGATGAAATACAATGGGTTGCATGTAAGAAGGATTAGGTTTGATAAAAAGAAGAAAAAACTCTAAGAAAAAATTCTGCATTGTTTTAAAAGGTCTGTGTAGTAGCAGTTAGTAACAATAAATATAAGAGCAAAACTGGTATTTTATTGTATGCTTATTTTACATAAGAAGAAAAACAGGACATTGATTGCTCTTGGCTTTACTTTGAGATCAAAGATTTTTCATTTTTTCCTCACTTTTCAGCAGTGTGTCTTGAATTTATTTAATAATTTTTAGATCAGCCTTTCCTACATCATCCTCTCTTCTGTTTTCATACAAAATTAGAGAATTGTATGAAGCAGCCTGAATACTATCAGGTTAAAAACACAGCTATCTGATCATTATGCTTCAGTATTGCCTGACAGCTTCAAATGTATTGATTCGAATGTGATGTTCACCGCTGGTGTTAACACCTTTAGCAAAGCTTGACTGAATAATGGGCGGTCGAGCTGTACGCTTGTTTCTATCCAGGCTGCAGAATTTCATTGTCATTTATTCCCTTGTGAGACACATAAATGGATAGAGCAAGTCCCTTTGTAGAAACTTACGCTACGGAATGACCTGTTGTAAGGTAACAATTGTTCCACCTCCACCTCCTGAAAGTAAGACGGATTCTGGGTTAAGTTACAAGGAACAGCGCTGGCTTCTAAGGCACTCACGTTTGGAAGATACTTGCGAAACTAGGATGGTCTGTGGACCTGTCTGCGTGTCAAGTCTCTGCTGACTTACGCCTAGGGGAACTCCTGAGTATTCTATTCTACTGGCCTCAGCTTACCCCAAATTCCAGGATAGTGATTCATATTCAGAATGGTCTGCGCTGGCCCTGAGACCGTTGTTGGATGTGTTTGATTTATTTCATTAGACCTTAGCTCTACATCATGCATTTAGCTCTCTGGCCTTTTCCCTTTGTTGTGTGCTTTTTGTAACCATTGTCTAGTTTCCTCCTTGAGGTTTTTCCCCGAGGATACTCAACAGCATTGTAGTGTTATTTGAAAACATTCCCAGACTGTAAAATAAACAAAACTGCTATAAAATTCTTCCTCGCAAAAATCAGATTTACTTCTTCTACATGTACGCTTTCGGCACTGTTATTTCATATTATACACTCTTAGCAAGCAAGGGTGACACAGGCTTTGGTGTTGACTGTTTTCCCCATTAACACAACATTGTTTACCCAAATGAATTACTTCACTTCTTATTTCCTTAATTTACATTATATTGCATACACTCTCTGTGGAGTTCATAGGAAAATGGTTTTGCACTTATTCTGCGGAGGATTTTGCTTTCATCAGTATTTCACCATTCTTTTTCTATTTTTAGGCAAAGACATACTTTCTCCCTTGACAAAGACATTACTCTGTTATTTCCAGCAGAACTCTCTTCCAAGTACTTTTTTGGTTACTAACTTCTTACTCTGTTTTCAAGCATCTCAAGGATACCACTGGTCTCTGGTGCAGCAGTGCACAATCCCTACTTTACAATTTAATACCGGAAGGAGCCAAAGAGTGTAGAAGGCGTTGTTTGCCAGTCTCTGGATGTAATGGATTGATCAGTGTACACATCTCCTGTTTGTAATGCTGCGCCAGCTTGATGGATTCTGACCTAATTTGTTCAGTGACAACTAGCCTGTAGAAAAATATTTTTGTCTTTTTCCCTGAGTACAGTTACCTAATGAAACGATTAATCACCTTCTAAGTCAAATGCAAAACTTTCAATTAAGAATACTGAAGAAACAGAAATTAAAGGTGCTACATCCTGAGAAAGAAAATAAGTGAGATGTAGAACTCATCAAATCCATGGCATAGGCAATCGATACTAGTAACCTATTTCAAAGAGAAGACTCAAGTTGACATTGAGATTAAAGGCTGGGCTTGGATCATTAGTTTAGAACGCAGAGTACAGTGAGGTAGGCTTCATGGAAAGCATCTCAGGGTGAGAGAATGCAGAATATGGGGACAGATTTTTGTATGCAGCATTCCCAGGATGAAATGCAAAATAGTATGAGAAATTCTGCTTATGTACCATGGCTTTTTAAAGACAGTCTAGATCTCTAGAGGTATATGGTCGAAAACACTGGGTTTTCTCATAATTCCTGAACCTTCTGAGTCCCACAGTGCTTTTTCTCATCCCTTGCAGATGTCATCTGTTCATTGTTGCTAGAGCACTTACAAACCAGTCATCATTCTCTGCTGAAAGTTAGAGACAGCCCATTTTGTGTGGAGAGTCCTCTCAGATTCAGGCAGGAGAACAGAAAGCTGAGAGACAGGAACAGAACAGAGGGAGAGAGCACCATGACGATAAAGTCATAGATAGAAGGGGGGGGTCAGTAAATAACTGCGCTCAGAGAGAAAAACAGAGCTGAGACTCTTAGACTGCAGACTCGGACTATGGTGAGGGAGCACGGGACTAAGGCTGTAAACGGGACGGGGACTTAGAAGCACTGACTGGTGAATTTTGTTCTGCGTGAGAGACTGGTGTGACTTTTAGCATGTAACTTTACTGGCTCTGAGGTTCACTGTCTGTAAAATAAATGGAAACATCAAATAATTTCTAAATTCCATCCCAGTTTCTATAGTATGTCTTATCTGAGCCTCCATACCCTTGAAGGAATGAGGCTGCCTAGAGAATATCAGAATTAAGTTGAAAATGAACCCCATTAGATTAATGCCTTTGACACTGATAATTAGCAATTCAACAATAGTTAGCAAATGAATTTATGAGAAAGATAGAGAGAAAATTTGTTGGGGACCACAGATTTACAATGGCTGTCTTTGTGTACTTCCCGAAGGGAATGAACGGAGGCTTGGAATCATCAGTGTCCCCCTTTCGAGATTCCCCATTATCTCTTTGGGGATGTGCCATCCCTAAAGAGTGGGAGAACAGAAAGCTGTTCTGCTGGGAAACACCCACTAAAATTAAAAGATGCTCCAGGGCAAAGATCCTTCTTAGCATAAAATCACTTCTGTTCTCTTGCATCATTCAGTAATCCCCTTCTCTATCAGTAAATGCCGAGGTTCTGGCTGCCTCATGCCCTTTTGTTCCTGGACAACAACTGGTCATTCTGGATCGCCACTGTTGTGCTGTTTTGTGTCTTGCTCTTCCTTTCTGCCGAGCGCCATAACACCTGGCAGGAGAGTAGAGACTCACTGCACGAGTCCCTGTTTCACCAAAACACCAAATACCTGTTTTTCATTTTATGTGCTGACAGTAACACCAGATTGGAAAATTACTTAAACAAATAACTTGTATATTTAAAAACATTATGTCACAGAGAAATGCACTCATTTCAGATTTCATTTTCCTACTATTATTAAAAAGCCATGGTTACCCCATAAACAAACATACTTAGAAGAGAAGCACTAGAAGTCGCATTTTGCTTGGATTGGAAAAGGAAAGTGTATTAAAATCACCCCGAGACTGTTCTGATAAGGGATATGGTACATGTTTTTGCCCCTCTAAAGGCGGAGTTGGGAGGCAGACTCTCTCAAACCAAATCTCCTGTGTATTTCAACAAAACATAAAATAGAGAAAAAATATGAATTACTCTGAGGAAAAATTGAAATCCAACGTGTATTATACCGCTCTGAGGAGGCAGAAACAGCTGCACAACAGCTTAATCCTTGTGACAAGCCCAGAACTCCACAATAACGGCTGGTGCTGGCTGATGAGATTGCCAAGGAGCCAGATGCCACAGCTGGGAACATTATCCTGTGTTTCAGATCAAATTGGTCCCGCAAATGGCACTCCACTCTTAACTGTCTGGGACCCGTTTTAACTTTCTACGAAGAATTGGAGTCTTCCATTGTAAAGAATACATTTTAAGATAATGGGGGATGAATGAATGAAAGGATAATACTTTTATTTTTAACAAGAAAGTAAGAAGGGGTTGTGAGTATTGTTCAAAGAAGCAAAGGTGGAAAATAGAGCAATTTTAAAATGACTAACTGTGGAGCATTACAGGAATTGTGAAAGAATCAAGCTGATGAGTTCCCTAAAATTTATAAAACTGCTTATATTTTTTTCTGCAGTGGGTCATCCAGGTTGAGTATTCTTTCTCCAGAAGTACTTGGGACCAGAAGTATTTTGCATTTCAGATTTTGAATATTTGCATATACATGAGACACCTTGGAGATGGACTCATGTCTGAACATAAAATAAATTTATATTTCATATACACCTTAAATACATAGCCTGAAGGTAAGTTTATACAATATTTTTGATTTACCTGTATTTTGACTGAAGTGTCACATAAAATCTGGTGTGGAATTTTCCAGGTGTGCTATCAGGTTGGTTCTTTACAAATTCCATATCTTGGAGCATTTTGGATTTTGGATTTTCAGGAATGTTCAGTCTGTAGTATTTTTTTACTAGAGACAATAAAGAAAACAACAGGGAGAAAAGTTTAGCTAAAAATGATTATGGCTTCTTGTCATGGTGATATTTTAAATAATCTATAGATGTTAAGTGATTATATAAAATTGTATGACCCTATGCTAAACCTGGATGACCTCTAAGGTCACCAAGTAGAGAATACAGTCTAGTTTGTAATAAATGTAATAGGCATTCTATAGATTATTTACAATGTGTATAAAGTTCTCTGTGAAGTACTAGTTGAGTCTATAGCTTAATCTAGGCTATAACCATTGTATAATCTATGCAATAGGCAGATATCACCCTTCATGTGTCCCAAAATGTCCAAATGGCCGTTTGCAGAACCTGTGAGGATGCTGCCTTTCATTATGAAAGGAACTTCGCAGATGCAATTGAGGGCATAGTTTTCGATGTGAAAGTTACTGCATATTGTTGAGGGAAGGAGGCAATCCTAACGGACAACCTCCCTCATCAGAGCAGACCACTGAAGTCTGAAAGATGAAATAGAAGGAAAGTTCAAAGCACAAGAGGGTCTCGGCTCCCCCTGACAGGTTTTGAAGTTAAGGGTCAGGGCTGTAATTCAAAGAGCACAATGGAACTCCAGAAGCTAGACACAGCTCTCAGCTGACAGCTGGCAAGAAAATCTCAAATGCTTACAACCCCATGAAGCAGAATTTTGAAACTTTTCATTCTTTTTGTTGAAGTAGTAGCATATATTGTGTATTCAAATTCAATAACATTGTAGTTACATGAAATGCCCCAGTTCCCCACCCCAGAGGTATGTGTCCAGAAGGTAACTATTTCTGTTTGAGCATCCTTAGGCTGGTGCTGGCCAGGTATCTGTGTCTTTGACTTCACGTCCTCATTAATCAACCCTAGAATTGTACTTATTATCAACTGTGAAAGATGCAGATCAATTTCCTAATTTAAAGTCATGTTTTTATTTCCGTTGCAACGTTGGAACCAATCTCTTTCTAACCCTTCAGAGATGAGAATCCTGGTTCCTCTTGCTGTTTCCTGAGCTCTCCTGCTTCTGCCTCTGAAAGGCTTTTGGTGCCTCCCAAGAGGTGGTGGGGGAGAGAGGTCGTGAGGAAGGTGGATACCCGGAGTTCTTGCATTGCTGAAAGGTCTTTAGTTTTACTCTGTTTTATGAATATACCTGCATAGAGAAATCGAGGTCCCAATTTCTTGTGACTCCAAAAATGGAAAACTACTGTTGTTTTCTGGGACCCAGTTACTAACGAGCTGTATTGTGTTGAAGTGAAATCTGCTTCTTTGAGTTCATTTCTGGGATTTCTTCTTCATCCTTTGAGGACCTAAAATGCTAAAAGGGTATATCTAGGCATAGGTCTCTTTAGCTTCGTGGCTTCGTCATCCTTGTGTTTTCTGTTTCTTCTTTCTAGAAATTTAGCATGTTTGCCAAAAGTTAAAAGATGCCTAGAGATAAGCTCAAAAGAACAAAAACGGTATCTGTGTCTTTTTAAGATAAAAAATATGGATGGACCCTCTGTATCTGACGTTATTTTTGTTTTTATTTTTATTCTCTTTAATGGTTTGATCAATCTTGCATTCTTACATCTGAGCAACTTCATTGAAGATAACAATATGTAATATAACAGCCACTGTTATTTCTCCTCATTTTGTTCTGAAGCCCTGTATCATATTTATTGTTTTTGCTTTTTTTCTATGTTGTTGGTATTTTGCTATTGTTCTTTTTTATTATTCTCTTTAAAATAAAACAAAATAAGGATGGACAACTTTATTTAGAAAACAAAAATAAAACAAATGTGATCTTAAAATAGAATTCATACAATATTTATGAAATATGTGATGTACAATATCATTTTGTTATGTATTTAAATGCATAGAAAAAGATGTATACACATAAAATACCAAACTAAAAATAAATAAAAAACACAGTTGTTATGGAAACAGCATGTAGTTTATTGAGCATAAAACTATGGTATAGGAGTTTTATTTGCATTAATATTTAATCCTACAGTGATTTTGATGTAGATGCTATTTTTCTCATTTTATAGATGAAAAAGCTTAGTGTTAGCAATTTTAAGTAACATGCCAAAGCTCAAAAAACCAGCAGATAATAAAGTTGGATTTTAAACTCAAGCACATTGCACTCTGGAGTCTGGAATTCTACTACTCTAGGCATTTTGTATTTTTCCCCTTCTATAGAGAACACAAACAAAAAACATGAACATTGATTGATTTAAAACATGTATGTAACAAATCTTCAGTTTAACAAAGTACAAGTGTCCCTTAGTTATAAACATTAAGAAAATCAATACAATAACATTTTGAGCCATAAAAAGCATCAACTAATTCTTTAAAGTAGAAATTATGTATTACTTGACCATCTGTAATAAAAATAACAATTTCATGCTGTAGAATAAAAATGTTGAACACTTCAACTGAAACACACCCAAATAATTGTTTTCTTCGTTCTACTTGGTTTAATGTGCTGTAGAGCCTACTATTCCTATCAGTAGTGGAGAAATTGCACATTTTTTCATATAAAAATAACTTCAGGTGATACCTTCAGAGTAAAGCTTCTCTCTTTGGAGTCATAATCTCTTTTGGAGAAATGCTAAACTTTTCAGGTTTCTTCTTTTTTACCTTTGCTTCCCAAAATGAGGTCTTATTGGAAGCAATGTGGACAGGTCCTCAGGGCTTCTGGAAGAAGATGCTTTGTGCCGTTGGCTAACGCAGCAGTACTCTCTGTTGACATCTCTCTCTTATTCCATCCTTACTGCTTAGGTATCTGTTGCTGGTGCAGATGAGATCAGTTCCCTCAGTGAAATGACTGTTTGTGAGTGTAAGACCCAAGGGTTCAGGAGCTCATTGGCCTTGTCCACCAGTTTGTAAAGTCTAGGGTCTGGGAGTTGGCTTTGTAGCTCTCTGTCTGATAGAGCCATGTAGGTATTTATCCCATAGACACAGCAACCAGCCAGCCTTCTTAGCCACCTCACACACTTCCCTACTGCAGCAGAGTGCGCTGAAACTTCTGGAAACAGGGCTTGCAAGCTACAAATCTTGAGAAACTGAAGAGCACTGTTCAGGAGAGCCTTCCAGATGCCTCACGCACACTCTGCGTTTCCTCTTCTGTGCCATTGACTTCTCTCTTAATGCATAGCTTTGTGGTAGCTCTGGGAAGTGGAACATTAAGGAGAATTTCAAACTTACAGAAAAGACTAGAGAGTGTCACATTGAACACTGGTTTTTAATCAGCTTTATTTTTGTTGAATAATTCAAAGTATAGTCATCCTAACATTTCGTCCTCATAATCTCCCCAAAAGGGGCATTTTTCTATATAGTCTGAAACCTCCTAAATCTTACTAGAGTACGTAATGTAGTGAAAAATCATTTTTCTCATATAAGTTAATGCATAGTTCTTTTTTGAAATAGCTTCTATTAGCTTTTTCCACTGAGCTATATCCCCAGCCCCTTTTGTTTTGTTTCTTGAGACAATATGTTGCTCTGTAGTTTAGGCTGGTCTTGAACTCACTGTGTAGCCCATCCTGGCCTGGAACTCGTGACCATCCTCCTGCCCCAGCTAGTGTTTTATTCTCTCTATATATATTTAATCTCTCTCCCTCTCACTTCCTCTCTCTCTGTCTCTCTTTCTTAATTCCACGTTTAAGTAAGACCTTGTGATATTTTTATTTCTGTGTCTGGCTCATTTTATTCAACCTGGTGTCCTCCAGGGTCAGCTGTGACCTGGCAGATGGTGCATTTCTCTCTTCACTGAAGGCTGGTCATGACCCCACTGTATGTATGTACCACACTTCCTTTGTCCACTTGCTGTTTGTCTCAGGTGATAGACGTGGGCCAATTCCATGTCGTGTCCACCATGATGAGCCTGGGATCTTCATGAGCTGGCAACTTCATCTCCTTTGAGTTTATAACCACGGTGATAATTCTTTTTTTTTTTTAGTATCTTCCCACCATTGCTAACATTTGTTCTCTTGTTCTAGAGTGTGAGGTGATAGCTTATAGTGGTTTTAACTGGTGTTTCCTTCATGACTGGTGGTGCTGACCACATTTTCACATGCTTCTTGGTCATTTTCATGGCTTCTTTGGAAAAAATGCCTGTTCAGATCCTTGGTTCATATTTAATTTCATTATTAAATAATATTTTTTTGCTATTCAGGACCTCTCTAATGTGCAGCTGTATTATGCAAAATAGTACTTGCTTAAAAACTTAGGTACATGTTCTGTATGCTTTATATTATCGGTGAAGTTCTTTTCATGCTTAATACACTAATAAAAGCTTTGTAAGCACAGAAGTTTAGGGAAAAATGATAAGAAAAATAGTCTTTACATGCTAAGTATACATGAAATTTTCAAAATTTACTTTAAATCTTCAATGTGTTGTATCCATGGATATGGAACCACAGGGAAATATGACCAGTGCTTCACAGTGTAATTTTAAATTAGGAAGTGTGATACCTCTTTTTTTTTGGTCTTTTTGAGACAGGGTCTCACTATGCAGTTCAGGCTGGCCTTGAGCTCGCTTTGTAGCCCAGGCTGGTCTCGAACACACTATGATCCTCCTGCCTCTTCCTCCTGACTGCTGGGATTATAGGCGTGTGCCACCATGCCCGACTGTAAGTGTGATATTTCTAACTGCTTTTCTTAGTATTGCTTTGGCTAGTCAGTTGGTTTTTGTGTGTGTGTGTGTGATTCAGTATGAATTTTAGGATCACAGAATACAATGAGAATTTTGCTAAGCATGGTATATTTCTTTGGGTAGGGTGGATATTAATAACAATATCAACTCTTCTATTCTAAAAGTATGTTATATTTTTCTATGTTTTTCAGTTTCTTTCATCAGTGTTTTATAGTTTTCAGTGTACAGGGCTTTCTTTTACTTTCTTGGTTAAATTATTCCTAAAATGTTTTGATGCTATTGAAAATTGGGATCGTTTTCTTGACTTTTCTTTCAGCTATGTCATTATTTGTACACAGAATTAATACTGGTTTCGTACTAATTTTGTACTCTGGAAGTTTGAATTTATGCATCACTTTAATGTATCACTAGAGTTTTCTGCATGTATGACTATGCCATCAAAATATGAGCAAGTTAACTTCTGTTTTTATTTATATGCCTTTTATTTGTTTTGCTTATCTGATTGCTCTTGCCGGTACTTCTAGCAGAAGCAAAAACAATGTGCTTCCCTGTACTACAGACTTGAGTTATTGTCCCTTAATTAGGATGGTAGATGTGGGATTTACACAGGTGGCCTTTACTGTGTTGAGAAACTTTTCTTCTATCCCTAAACTGTTAAAGAGTTTTATCAAGAAAGGATATTGGACTTCCTCAGATGCTTTTTCCCTATCAGTTGAGAGGGCCATGTGATTATTGTCTTTCATTATTCAGTGTGACAGAACACACTCATTCACTCTCATGTTACACCAGCCTTGTGAGACACAGATAAGTCAATCTTGATAGTGAGGACAATGTTTTTGATGGAAAGAGATTTTGATGTTGTTGAGTTCTGTTTGCTAATATTGCACTGAGGATTTTTCTTTTTATGTCAGGGTAGTTTTCCTTCTGTGCTGCCTTTGGCTTAGCCATGAAGGTGATGCTGGCCTAACAAAATGTTTGATCATATTGTACTCACCATATTCTGTATTTTTTAGGTTCAGTTTTGAAAATATTTTATTAAATATTGGTACTAATTAGCCTTGGATGTTTGGGATAATTCAGCCTTGAAGCCATCTGGTCCTGGGCTTTCATTGTTGTTGGAAGATTTTTTATTACAGTACTTCTTTACTGTCCTTATGTGTTATCTGTATGTCAGGCTTTCAGCATCCACTATCTATTCTTTATTCAACCCTAGTATACATGTAGGATGCCTTTAGGGTCACTAATCTGTGTCCCAAGGGAAACAAATTTGTCATCGAGAGTACAATACTCATGTACCGCTCATTTTGTTCCTGGGCTTACAGTTGCCAAAGTTACTTTCATAAGGACTTCTTTTTTTTCATCTCCTTCGGTGAAGATGCTTCTGCCTTTTGTAATACAGTCAGATTATTTTGTTGCAGTTTGTTTTCCACCAAGGGATCTTCCTGACACCGAAATGGTTTTTCTAAAACAATTATGCTTTGGGGGACATTCTTTGTGTTGTGAAGTCTGTGGATTTTGAACAAAAGGACGGTGTCATAATCCAGCACTACAGCACTGTGCAAGATGAGTTTACAGTCCTAAAATGCTTCCCCATGCTTCCTCCCGTTCTCCTCTTTGCCTCCCCAAATCTCTGGAGGTCACGGATGTCTTTTCTGTCACTGTAATTGTATTTTTTTCCGAGTTTCACATGAGTTTTACTATAAGTGGTCTGTAGGGACAGAGGATGGTAGGCAGTAAAACGAAAGAATAGTGCCTCACAAAGCTTTATCAAAGAAATCAATAGGAAATCTTACAAAGGCAGTTCTTGTGTGCGCATGGAGACTGGGGCAATTAGCACGACAAAGGTAAAGAGAGAAACCAGGCTAGAAAGGCACCAAGGAACACAACATAAGAATTTATCCTGAAGAGCTGACAGGCAAAACAGGGATGCAGCCAGGAACATGCACAGGGCAGGTTGACCTCATCCAGCAAAATGCAAAGAAACAAGCAGTGACCACCTAAAAACTCTTATTTAGTGTAGGAAAAGATACATCCACGTACATTTATATATATGTTTATTCCCACGCTGGGGTCAATACATTATGGCTCTAGGTTCACACTTTACTTAGTCTCTAAATCTAAGCGGCCCTTCTATGAGCTCCCCTCAACCCCGTCCGTCACAAAAGGGCAGGAAGGAATCAAAGGCCCAAAGAGAATGGAGGCAGAGTTGCCCTGGGTGGCTCAAAGACAGCCAGAAAGCCAGTCCGATTGCGAGGAGTTCCAGGCGCTCACAAGGGCAGGGACACCAGCATTAGTAAAAGGAAGCTGAGGACAGACTCATGGGTATTCACCTTTCCAGGGCCCCCTACTCTTCTGAGTAGCTGCCTAGTTTCTCCTCCCCTCTTCTTCAAATAAATCATCTTCCTTGAATTTTTGTTGGTGTTGAGTTTTACAGTCCTGCTTTGCTGCACGTTCCAGCAGAGCAGTGATGCAGTGTGCACCTTTTGACTTCACAGCTCTTTCACTTGGCCGCGTGCATTTCAGATTCAGCTACCATGTTGTTGCACAGATTGAGTATATTCTTTTTGTTCAGTAAATAATATTATACACTACGGGTATACCGTGATTTCCTTATTCATTTGGCTTTTGAATAGCATACTGGCTGCTTCTAATTTGGGGAATATGCTGATTTGTAATGATTAATAGTAAATATGCACACTCACATTTGTTAGGTGCAAGACACCACAATTATGATTATGTACTATCTACCACTGGTATACTTAATCCCCCAAGTTATAAATTTAATATGCCTCTGATCATTCAATATGTACTTTAGAGATGCGATAAGTCATAATTTCTTACTAAACTACAAAGTAGGAAAATCAATGAACAGACCACTCAACTAAAGAAACTAGATATATATTACATGTTAAGGAAAAGATATCAGACATGCAATCTTGAATATGGCATGTTCTCCTAAAGAGCAAAATAAAAGACAGGTAACAGGAGGTAGGGAGACAGGTCTTTGTCAGATGGAAAGGGCACCAAGAGATGGAGGGAGGGGCTAGGATGGCAGTGAAAGTGGGTTAAAAAAGGAATTAAGATCTGTTAGGTCCATGCACCGACTCCACACAGGAATATAAACACTGCCTATCGCAGACATGGACTAATAAAAATAAAAAGGAAACTGGAAACAGAAGGAAGCTAATGGAAAGCTGAATGAAGGTGATAGGAAAGCAAATATGAAAGTTTAAAATTGGAAAAAAAGGGAGAAATAATATGAAGAGCTTTTTAAAAAGCTTGAAATAAATTTCATACTGTATATATGATTTTAGTATAGTTGATCGTGAACAGAATCACTCGTGTATAACAGGATATAAAAAAATACATGCCTTGTAAATGAGTATAGGCAAAATTAGAAAATTACTGGTAAATTTTATAAAGCCAAAAGAATATTAATAACTGACATAGATTGTTACTCGAGAGTTTAAAAATACCTGGTGATATTGAAGAGTTGGCTTTATTGAGCTGGTAAGAGCTGGCTTAGAACACAATTATAGAATAATTATATTTAATTTTAGAAAAAACGTTGTAACAAACTGACTTCAACAGATATCTTCAAGTGCCTATAAACATCATGAGCACATCTGAATATGTTTGACCTAGGAATACCAGTACAGTGCTAAAATAATTTATACTTTCAATATATTAAAGGAGGAAAAATTATAGCTTTAAAAGTTTATCTAAAGGTATTAATTAATAATTACCAAACACATTAACTCATAATTTCTGTCTCATTGAATGTTTACACTGTGTTAGGTACTGTTCCATGTAGTGTTTTGACTTCTCATAATTCCACCCCAAACATTTGCTGTTACTACAATTAAACAAATTTTACAGAAAAAGAAGTTGAAGCATAGTTTAAATAACTTACTCATTGGCAACCAAAAAATGTCAAAATCAGGATACAAACCTACAAAATAAGACTCCAAATCTGTATCTTTATTCATTAGTACATGGGTTCACAGAACTCAGTTCTGATCAAATACAATTATAAAACATTTAAAATCAACACAACTACCAATGAATCTACAAGCTATTCACTACTAACTAGTACAAAAATAATTAAAAAAATAGGAGTGAGAATTTTAAGCTATCCTTGCATAGTAAGGATGAAGACATGGTTTTGTCTTTTCTCTGAATACATTTGTTTGTATTCCACAGGGCTGCAGTTGTAGGGAGCGGCTAAAGCTAGAAATTGATCACACATGCTGGGGCGAGGCAAAGCTTGTCCCAGAACAAAGAGCACCTGAGACAAGCCACATGCTCAAGCTGCTTCAGTCCAGAGAACACCAAGACCGAGACAATCCAAGCAATCAGTTTCTAGGCAAGGCTGTGTCATGTGACACTAACTTTGTCAAATGCATCAACAAATGACCCTATGGTGGTTGAGCAGTGCCCCTTTCCTCCCATCTGGAGAGAGAGGGTTCCACCTGGCCTCAGCTTTTGTCTCTGATCTTTATTTTTTTCCCACCCTCTCATTGTCCTTCCCCCTGGGAACTCCCAAGAGCTCTGTAAGGCATGGCATGCAGACCACCCCCCCCTTCCCCTGGAGCAAAGGGCTTCTCCTTTTCCTTGGAAGGGAGGGGACTGTCATGCAGAGTCATTGTTCTGGCTGTCTGTCTTGAAATACAGTCCCCATAGTTGTGCGTAGGGTATCCTTTAGTTTCATTGCATTGTCCCAGGGGTAAGAAATGGAAGCTCAGGGGAACCGAAAGGTTATTTGCTACAATATAAACAGTAGTTGACCTCTCCGCTCTAGAAATCTGTGTATTTAGAATAATATTACAAATGTGGTTGTAAAAACATAGGAGCTTCTTTTGATTCATTCTCAAGCTCTCTTTGCAGCTTTGCTCAGCACCTAGAGCATCAGACTGGTGCTTCCCAGATGGGGACAGCCCCAGAGGCTCCATTAAAGTCAGCTCTCCTTATTTTCTTGTTTCCACTTTATTTACAATTGCAAATTCTTGGGGGATTGGACCAATTCAGAATCTAAGTGACTCTATGAGAAAAAAGTGCATAGAATTTTGAAAGGAAAAAAGCAACCTCCAATAGCAAATGATTACAGTATAAATAATACCATGGGTTGTTAGCAGTTACTACAATTGTTTTTGGAGAATATTTAGCAATTCTAGAATATGTTAGTGTCATATATTTGTGAGACAAATTGTCTACATATTTCTTGTGTTTGATTTCCCTGGTTTGGTTTAGGGTCATAATGGTCTCAGAAAATAAATAGGGACGTGTTTCCTCCATTTGTAGTTTTCTGGAAAAAAATATGCATAATGGTAATAAATCGTTCCTTAGGTATTTGGTAGGATTTGCTAGCAAAACCATCTGGGCCTGGAGTTTTACTTGATTAAAGGATTTAACCTACATATATAATGTTTTTAATATATGTAGGATCATTCATGTTATCTGTTTCTTCTTGGCTGAGTTTTAGCAATTTGTGCTTTTAAGGGATTACAGTACATTATAGGACCTTTTAAAAGGGAAGCAACTTTAGAAAATATTCAGATAGTATGCCTACAAATCCTTAACTTTGCTTTTACAGATTATTTTAATACTAAATTTAGGAAAACATTTCAGTGAAATTTTCTTTTGTAAAATCCTGATGACTATATTTTAAGGATTTAGTGAGTATCCGAGTACCTGAATTTTCTTAGCCCTCAGCTATGGCAGTGTGAGTTTTTAGCTGAGGGATCAGCCCAGCCATTACAAGTAGTACAATAGTCAGGAAAGTGTCACATATTTATTTTACTCTTAGTCTACTAGATGGGCTATAGTGGGAAAAAAAGAAAAGCGGCAACGTTGCTTCTGTGAGTGAAAAAAAGACCGTGTCCAACATTTTCCTGATATTGACAGAATTTGTTTGCTTTACTTTTGGAAAGAAAAACTCTCTTAATTTTGCCTTTCATCTTAGAAGCTGGTTTAAATTGACTGTCTGCAATGCTCATTTAGTTCACCAACAGGCAGGATGGACCAAGTTTGTCTCAGCAACGTTTAGCAACTGATATTTCTAATCTAGTCAAGCTTTAGTTGAGCGAGCATGACCTGCTAACTCACATACCAGATCAGAACATTTGGGTTATAAGTCTGGACTTCAAAGTAGTCAATGTTTAAAATTATTTTACCATACATATTTATTATGATTTACTTTTAACCTTAGTACAACCACAAGTTGAATTTTCAGGAACTTGATGGAATCAGTGAAACTTTCCCCTAATGGTTGATTTCACTTTTATTTTTAAAGCCAGGCTTATTTCAGCATAGTCTATACACAGCAACATTCACCCTGTTTGGAATAGACTTCTGTGGAGTTTTACAAACATGATTGGGTCCTTGGGCCAACTTATTGCTGTCCCTTAATCCTCTTCTTGCCCCTCCTGCTTTTGTTCTGTTCCTCTTCTCTACCCCACCTGACGTTACTGAGAATATTTGCAGTAAGTTTCATATTTATATGAAAAGAAAAAATCTAGCAGCTATATAAAAATGCCAGTTGCTTCCTTAAAATTTGATTACTAGTCCTAAGTCTTTGGGAGTCTTTGTTTTGGGAAAGCTTTTTCCTCCTATTGTCTTATTATAGTGATATTTTCCTCTATGACCTTTTCCTTCTCTTTATAGAGTCTTACATAACTTCTGCCCAGTAGTTCTCTGAAGGCATTTTTCTTTGTTTCTTTCTTAATCTTTCTCTCTCTCTCTCATTTGTTTTTAAGGGCCGGGTCCTCATTATGTTGTTCAGGCTGCCTTGAACTCATAATCTTTCAGCCTTTGCCTCCCCATAGCTGAGATTTCAAGCTCGCACCACCACAACTGGCTATTCTGAGAGCCTTTCTTAACGGTCCTCTTAACTACTATGTCTCAGGAGATTCATCTTTTCCTACCATGTTACATATATTTCTCCAGAGAATACAAAATCACACACATACACACACATTCATTCATTCAAAGGGAAATTATAAATGTCCTGTATAATGAATATTTTGTATTTGAATCTTAAACTAAATCTGTGGAATTACTGTGTCAAAGAGGATTATGATTTTTAAGGCACAATTCTGAATTTGTTCTCCTGAAAGAATTAACTATTAATATCCCATCAGTGTTTGTAAGTGAAAGTATTTCCACACCTTTTTGTATTTCTTAGCTTCATGTTTGTAACTTCCATGCTTAATGCAGCTCTGATTTTTAGCAGCTTCAAGAAAAATAATATATCCTTGCCATGTGTAATGTAAAGAGAGGGTGCTTATGTTACTAAATTAAAAGAATAGATAGCTTCAAACTGAAATGGATTTTATTTTCCAACTGGCTATAATACTATACCATTGTGAATAATTGCTTGAGATGATAATTTAAAATGCTATATTGCCAAGACATAGAAAATAGAATTTGAAATCAGATGTAAAAGTGATGATTTCACATAGGAATTAGTGTGCCACTATTTTGCTAAAATAATCACTCCATTCTAATTCACTTTCTATTTCTCATCACAAGTGTCAATTTGTATTCATTTATCTTACATGTACTTTGGGGAGTGTGTGTGTGTGCATGTGTTCATGTGTGTGTATGGTACTGGGGCTTAATCCCAGGCCCTGTGCATTGAGCTACATCCCACCTCTTTTTTATTTTTTATTTTGAGACAGGGTCTCATTAAGTCCCTAAGATGGCCAGCCTGGGGTTGACTTTGGGCAGGAGGAGATTTTTCTAAAAATTGATACTGTTGTGTCATTCCATGCACTAGCATTTCTCATGAACACACAATCAACCCATAAGCCCTATTCCCTTCCCCAAAGATTTCCAACAAAATCCATAAAAGTCTACAGAACATTGACAGTTTGAAGATTCTTTGAGCAATATAGGGACATACGGTAGTGTATCAGTTCATGAATGCTTTTGTTTTTACAGTGTGGATTGAATCGGAGTCTACATCCCCAACCCTGTTTGTATTCTGAGTTTTTAAAAAATTTTGAGACAGGCTCTCAGTATGTCACTAAGCTGCTAAGTTGCCCAAGGCTGGGTTCCACCTTTCAACCCTCCTACCTCAGCCCCCAGAGTACAAGGTTGCTCAGTTTTACTTGCTGGTATTGTCAATGGAATTCTTACTTAGGATGAGGCTTCTGGCAAGAGAGACAGGATAGAAATCCAAATCCACAGAGATGGCTAGGTTATCTCTGGTAAAATGTTACAATTTTGCTCCATGAAGAGAATGATTATAGATTTAAAAATTCAACCATGATTCTGACTTCAGTTGCTTAATTATGTACAGCATATAAAATAGGGGGTGATTCAAATGTCATGCAAATGCTTTTGTTCAAATTCCTGAGGTAAATTCATATGAATGTAGGTTTTTAGTGCCCGTTTATTAGACACATACCTCATTGCTTAAATTATGTATGAATGTTCAGAAACCAAAGTATTTTAAAGTGCTTTAACAGAGAAAGAAGGGAAAAGATGCTCCTAGAAAAAGTCCAGTGTTTCAAAGAAAAGCTGTATGAAGTAACTAAGCTGAAACAGATTTTAAGCTTCTAAAATCTCTTTACTTCAGTACCTTTAGTCAAAAAGGAGAATAAACAGAGGCAAAAAGCCATAAGAATCTGTTTTTAATGCCCTACCAAGGGGCTGGGGATATAGCTCAGTGGAATAAGCGCCTTCCTAGCAAGCGCAGGGTCCTGAGTTTGATCCCCAGTACCGCCAAAAAAAAAAAAAAAAAAGAAAATGCCCTACCGTTGAGGTATGGTTCTCTGTTCATTTTGATAACAGAAATCATCTTTGGTTTTGCTTATGCCAGAAACCTAACAGGAATTTCCCTGTGGAGTCTCCTAATCTCATTTTTGTGCATTTTTCTATACAGTGCTTGTTGAGAACAGTTATCTTTCTTTTTGTACCCAGGTAACTTCCCTTCAGAGCTTTTATAAGCGTGGCTATTCTCGGAGTCTTTTGCAGTGACAACCCGTCAAAAAGAGGCTGATGCTGAGCCAATACTGAACAGTAGAAAAAAAACCCAGGAACGTATAACCCTCCAGAGGCATACCCTCCTACCCAAACTCTATTAAATTCATTTTATATTTTATTCGAATTATAAACTCCCAAGGCAGAAACTGTCACATTTGAAGAGCACATTTCAAAATAAATTAGAAATATGCGAAAATGTCTTGTGTTTGTCATTTTCAGTAATATGAACTATTTTATATCATTCCAATTTTGTTACTGAGAAGCACGAGCTCCACAGAGCACATTTGGACGTCTTTGGGCTTTCATTAATTACTTCATCTAAGTTATACAGCACATGCATAGGGGTGAAAATCAAGCAGCACAAAAGGCTGGTTATAGGGAACAAAGACACTGGATGTACCCATTCGCATACAGGCCTACCTCCCTGGGCAACAACTTGAACAGGTTTCCTCCTCCATACGGTTTAGCTTTGCCGCTTTTTCTCATTAACTCATCGTCTTTCAACCTCCTGTATGTTAGAGTTAGCTCCTTTCCCAATGCCTCCAAATCGGTCTCCCCTGACTAACTTTACTGTTTAAGTTCTTCAGTTGTCTGCACAACCAATAACATATGTGTGCATGATACTTCACCCGGATCTTTTGTTCCATTGAGTCTGTTGGCTCTTTAGTTACTGAGACAAGAAAATTAATTTCCTTATCTGTCCCTTTTCCTCTCTTTTTATCCTCTCATTTTTCAATCAGCCCAGCTGGGTTAATCCAGTTTTAAGTTGCGAATTTGAAAACATCTGCTATCTGTTCTGCAGCTACAGTCAATATTTCTGTATCTTATTCTTGCTTGATTCTTGAAAGTTGGAAGCTGCTCACATTTGTACTAGGAGAATGTTCCTTGTTGCAAAGCTGAGCCATGTGTTAGGACTTCTTTTCTCTCTGGGGGGTTTCAAATCATGACCTTCATTTTGCTAAAACATAATGGCTACCCATCATTATTCCACATCAGGGTTTTCCACGTAAGAGTATTTGGATTATGCCTACTTTTCTAGGATGCTCTGTTTTGTCCCCATCACCACATTCTTCTCAGTTATCATTCACACCATGTTGCCTGTCACATGTCTAGCAGATCTTCCTCCCATCATCCTCCACTCTTGTGTTTATGTTTTACGCAGGGTGGTTGTTGCTACCAGCTGTTGTCTTGGCTCCTCACTACTATTTTGATTTTTTTCCTCTGATTCCTGAATCACATATTTTCTTTACATATTTAACTTTTTTTTTCCTGAAGAGAATTCTTAAGCAATTCCCAAAGAAGAAATGTTGGTGTGATGCCTCTGAAAATATGTTTAGTCCAGACTGGCATTGAATTGATGATTGACAGCTAAAAGGGCTTGAAGGCCAGAAGCACCCTCCCTCAGAACCTGGATGGCATTTCTCCTTTGTGCACTTCCCCTCTAGTATCTACCATCAGTTCCAAGGATTTTCATGTTCGTCTGACTCCCTCTCCTTGACCTTATCTTCCTCTGTGATATTTTAAAGATTTTATGGTATGATTTCCTCTCCTTGGTGCCTGTCAGTTCTCTTCCACTTTGAATCTCCTCATGACTCTGCTCCCATTCTGTTCTGTCCTCAGAAGAATTTCAGCTTTTAATAGTGCCTTGCTAACATTTGTGGAAGAGAAAAAATAAACGTATACCCTGAGTCCTCTGTCTTGAATCAGAAACCTATAGCAATGCTATTAAATCTGCATCAATTAGTGTCCAATGTATTGGTTTATGTTTTTGTCTCTAACCCTCATAACAACTCTCTGATTATTTTCTGCATATGTCAGATGTGAAAATTGGGAAATTAATAAGTGATGTAACTTATCAAACTGCTCAGAGATTAGTTGATATTTACAAGTTTAGATGCATTTGATTCTGAATACCATGTTGTGAGAGTTAACTTTGATTGTGTCTACTTGATTGGTTTAAAAATCCTCAGGGAATTAGTAAGGCACATTTTCGGGTGTGACTGAGTAGGTAAGGAAGATGTGACTTTGCATATTCTGTGTGGTCTTGACCCTTCCATTCTGGCACTGTTCCTCAGTTCTGCTTCCCAGCCACCAAGAGCTAAGCAGGTTAGCCTTGCCACATCCTTCTGCCGTGGTGCTCTTCTTGCCTGCCATGGATTGAGTTTCCTAAAACCGCAAGTGGAATTAAACCACGGATCCTCTAACTTGCAGGTACTGTGTATTGGTCCAGGAACTGGAAAGCAGACTGAGTCACCTGTCTCTCTCCTCTGACTTGCTGGTTGGCATCATATGTTTTTCTTATATGACCAACTAAAGTTGCTTCTTGGAACCCTTAAGAAAAGTTATATCTGCACAGGTTTCTGAAAATAGAAAAGAGAAAAACATCAGACTTTTTAATCACCTTCACACAAATCCTACCTCTGAGGTAGACTCAGTTACAGTTAGATAGTTGGATACATTGGTGTGTGATGATTTAGGATTATTTGAGGTTTGGAGATGCTGTCCAAGAGCACTCAAAATGTGGATATTGGTGAAAAATTCAAGTTAATAAATATATGTCAATCCCAAATGTGAACAGAACACTAATCATAAGGCTGCACTAAGTATAAAGGAAGAGATAGTCTCTCACTTACTTGGAGGGACAACTACTAAAAGAACTCAATTATAATTTAATTATAAAGCAAGATGTAAGTACCATAAGGGAAGTGTGATATGCTAAGGAAATGCTGCAGAAAATCCTCCAAGGGTCAACGAAGACCTATCTGGGGAAGCTTTGAAACAAGAGTATTTATAAAATAAATAATTATAATAATTATAATTATTATAATAATTATAAATAATTTATAAAAGGGGCTTTTGGAGAAATTCATATTTGACATGGGCCTTGTTAAGTGGATAGTTTTAACAGAAAAGAAGGCATCTGATCTAGAGGAAGAGGCTTACTCAAAGCAATAGTAGACAGCAAATATATTAAGGAAAGAAAGGAGTACCCGGATTTCTTGGTCATTCAGGAAATGCACAAAAAGTAGGGCCTTGCACATGGTAGCCAGTCATCACTTCAATAAGAGATGATTGAATTCTTCCTACACGAAGAATGGGAGGCATGCAACAGTGCACCAAGATCACACGGTCATTGCCGCTACAAAACTCCCCTCATGTGAAATAGTCCAAATAAGGGAGTAAATATAGAAAGTGACTGAGTATTAGGCTTGCTGCCAGGAAGGAATAGGGCCAGTCTTGTGCAGTTGTGTATTGTGTGTGTGCTGATACATATATTACCTAGAAACTCACCATGATTTTTATGCTCATTTTTATTGCATCATTAGGAAAGAAGTAAACACATGAAGAATATAGAGACACTCATTTTACATTCGGGGGTTAGGAATGATATATCTGCTTTACATATTTGACAAACTTGAAATATGAAAAACAGCTAAACCATGTAAAAAATAGGAGGAGTGCTTACATCGAAGAGAGGAGCAAAGGTCAGAGGCAGAACACTTGGGAAGGGGGTTACAGGAGGGCAATATTGGCCTGTTTGGTTGCAGAAGTAGATAGCAGAGAGATTTACGTGCTAAGTTCAGAGAGGCAAGCAAAAGTGTGCTGTGCACATCATCCTAGCCATGATAACATTTAATAAAAATTTACAGAATGGATAAAGAAATGAAAGAGTAAAGACCTAGTGCACTGTTCCACATGTTGGAAATATCCTGGGGACTGGTATGCACTGACTATGATTAGTTTAGTAGATAATGAAAATGAGATGTTTGTATGCCAGCAAGGGGATGGCATGGCCACGGCTGCCTACATGGTGGAAGGAATTAATACCAAATAAGAATGAAGTGCCTTATTTATAAATTTAAAATTTCACAATGATAATAGCAAACATTGAACAAAGCATGGCCCCGCTTAATGTAGAGCCCAGGATAACTGCACGTGTCATGTGTCCATAGAGGCAATGCTAGATACGGCCCGGAATCTTGCAGGAGATTAATGATTCAGGACATAATGAGAGAGACTGTCGAACAAATAATTAAAATACTCCTTCTACTAAGCTTCAGAGAGCAGCTAAGTCATGGCATGAAGTAAAAGGAAGGTGGCTGATGGACAACAGTGGCAGGAATAGCAGAAATGGTGATTCTGGTTGGAAAGAGGAAGCACAGCTAGACGGGCAGGTTTAAAGTGCTTCAGGTATGAAGCCTTGAGTGACCGGGGAGAACGGGCAGTACTACTTGTTGTTTACCACGTGACAGAGTCTTGTAGGAATTCAGGAACTGCACAAGCTGTTCTGGTGCATGGACTACTTTGACTGAATGTACTGGGCTTGACAAACAGGCTTTCTCTGAACTCCTCTTATCTGCCTAAAAGGAGATCCTTCCAAAGGAAGCCAAGGCTCATCAGTCGACTCCCTGAGATTTTTGTCAACTAGCGAATATTCGCTTAGATCACAAGAGAGGAAGGCTGAAAGTCAGCATGACACTCAGGTAAACTTTGGAAACTATCAAACATCTAAGGTCCTTTACGTGTTACAAAACCATTTATTCCTCCCTAAGTTGCCTACATCACCCTACTCTTTCCCATGAAGAAGGCATCAAAGCTGCTGAATCTCAGCGATCTGTTGGTGTTCTCTTTTCTGTGATGTCTCTCTGCACACAGTGAAGTTCTATAGTTTTCCTCCTGTTAATCTACTTTTTGCCAGTTTATTTTACAGACTCAGTTATTGAACCTTTAAAGGCTGAGTAAAATTCTCCCCTTCCTATCAGCTTATTTTATCAACACTTAACACTTAAAACAACAGTCATGTCAATTATAGTTATTGTAATTTTAAAGGTAATGAAACTGTGTTTTTGTTGTTGTTGTTGTTGTTGTTTTTTGTTTTTTGTTTTGAAACTGTGTTTTAAAGAATCTGAGTAAATTATTTGAGGTCATAAAGGTAACAAATGATGTTGCTGTCTGTGTCTGACTTTAAGTCTGATTCTAAAGCCTGTGCTCTTTACTCTGTAGTCTACTGCCTCCTTTTTTTTTTTTTTTTTTTTTTTTTTTTTTTTTTTTTTTTTTTTTTTTTTTTTTTTTTTTTTTTTTTTTTTTTTTTTTTTTTTTTTTTTTTTTTTTTTTTTTTTTTTTTTTTTTTTTTTTTTTTTTGCGGTACTGGGGATTGAACTCAGGACCCTGTGCTTGCTAGGCAGGCACTTATTCCACTGAGCTATATCCCCAGCCCTTCTACTGCCTCCTTAACCAAGATTAGAAACTAATGTGCATCTTCCTAGTTGTTTCTAATTAGGATGCAGCATCTTTTGGACCTGATTCCTTTGTCACACACATTACATTTATACTTATCCAGCCCTGTCTGTATGCCCAGACTCTGTGGTTGGTAACGGTGGTACAGTGATGAAAGACGTGATGTTACATGTCTTCTTATGGGGCTGGGGATATAGCTCAGTGGAATAAGTGCTTGCTTGGCAAGCACAAGGTCCTGAGTTCAATCCCCAGTACCGCAAAAAGAAAAAAAAAACATGTCTTCTTCTGTCACGAAAAGCTCAATGGTGGTAGCCCTTAAAATATAATTTGTTTGGAAATATCATTATGATTCATTATGATTTAATTTCTGGATCATATTGCTAACAACTGTACCAGTGACTACAGTTGCTAGTCCTAGTAATAATCCTTTAGTATTTTGTATGTACATGTACATGTATGGTGGCAGACTCCTGTAGAAGTTATAAGTATGTGACCAAATTCTCTGTTACTTCCTGTCTACATGACCTTGGGGAAATGAACTAACCTCTTTGCACCTCAGCTTCTGAAAAAAAGTGGAGATAGTACGAGGGGCTATCTTGCAGGACTGCTGAAAGACCAGTGCATAAAAACATATCTCGCTTTGAACAGTGTCTAGCACATGGTCAACCCTCAGTGCATACTAACTGTTACCATCACTTAAGGCCTTTGCTTATTTGAAATAAGTTCTAGATTTCAGGTTGGCAAACTTTACGGCAAATAGAGTAGATGAAGGAGCACATGGGTGAGATAAGTTTGTAGATAGGTGTGGTGGCAGAGCCTTTAATCCCGTCTACTCAGGAGGCTGAGGCAGGAAGATTCAAAGTTCGAGGGTACTCTGGGAAGGTAGCATGATCCTATTTCAAAATAAAATAAAAACATAAGTTTTTTATTTTTATTCCTATAAGAAATTTCAGTGGAGCTTGTGTTGTGAAAAAATAAATTACTGTCTTCTTTTTTTTTTTTGGTGCTGGGAATCGATCGCAGAACCTTGCACTTGCCAGGCAGGCACTTGTGCCGCTGAAGTAGATCTGCGGCCACAGTTATCTTATTTTTAAGCAGGTAAATTCTAAGCTGGGGTCTATTTTGTTAAGTATTACCACGTTTTACAAATGCGTCAGATAATATTTTACATATATACTTTACATGCTCCTTCACACATATGCATCCTAGTGTTAAGTATAGATCGGATGCTAACTTGCAGTGTTCAGTGGTGATAATGATTCTCCAAGAGTTTTCCCACATAAAATTAATTTGAGAAATATTAGTATTTTAGCCATAAACCTATACTTGCCAACTGTAATGTAGTTGTGTGATACACACTTGACAGTTTTCTGTTTCCCCTACATTGTACTTTGTCTTATTTGTCAAAATTAGACCATTTCAGTAACAGCGAATTAGTGCCAGTGTTATACAATTCTGAAACATAGCATGGTAGTGTCTGTGTTATGCCATTTCCACTGAAAAACTATTTCATTTGTGTTATGGATTTGTTTCATTGATCTAATTTACAAAGAATAGAAGTAATTGGTACCTTATAACTGCATTGCCAGTGAATTATTTTATAAAAGAATATTCAGAGGTCTCACCTCACGGTTGCAGCCATAATATTTGATTCTCTGATCTCCAGTATTATTTATGAATGAAGCCAACGCCCCAGGCCCCTGTCCCATCTTCCCCTCACAGGGTCCCCTCCTCCTGGACTGCCCTGCTTTTCTACCTCTGCATCCTCAAACACGTCCTTAGTTTATCCTGAAACAATTTCTTCTTTTTTCTTTATCCCCTAAACATTCCATATTCACATCTCTTGTGACACTTATTACTTTATTTCAAGAGCAAGGCAAAGCCTGGCCCTGCCTTTTGTCTGCCTTCCTGGACAAGTCCCCCTAACTTGGACTCACCATGGTGCCTCCAGGAAGTTCTTTGCAGCCTGTGAAGCAAATCCAAGTTAAGAAATGTTCACCGGAGCATGTAAAGGAGTAAATACTCACCTGGTTTCAGACAGCACACATGGATCACAAACATGGTCTTAACATTCTCACCACACACACACACACACACACACACACACACACACACACGCATGCACGCACACACAGGCATCTTGTTAGGCAGGATATACACTGTCCTAATTAAAAATGAGTGACCCGTGTGGGAAGGGAACATCTTAAGAGCAGACAAGCTAGTGGGAAATGCTCCAATCCAGCGTCATCATGTTGCAAGCCTTGGGAAGCAGGACAGGCCGAGTGTGCTTGAGTATGCAGAGGAATGGACTTGGACTAGAGACCAGTGGAGTGTTAACACCCAGCTCCACCTGCTTGCGTCCTCTGCTCATAAACATCACCTAGAGACCGGCCCGAGTGCTCTGCTGAAGGAGGTCACCAAGGGCACACACATCATCAACTTAAACGAGGCGCACCAGGTCCTGGACCCTCCTGCAGCCTGAGCCTGAAGCGTGGGGAAGATTAACTGGGATTCCTACCTTTCATTGATTTCTATCACAGAGAATAGAAATCATCAACTATACCTTTTAACTGCATTGCCAGTGAATTATTTTTTAAAAGAATATTCAGAGTTCTTGCCTCATGGTTCTTACTGCTTTTATTTATTAGTCTTGGTTGAGTGAAATTTCTTCTGCTGAGATGATGATGTGCTTTGTTGAGAGTAGCTTTAACCCATGTGGATCAGTTTTGGTGAAGTGGAGTCAACTGTTTATCCCTTCCTATAGCCCCACATTCATGGGAAATTGCAGAAGAGGAGAAGAGGGAGAGAGATGGTTATCACGCAGGGAAAGTCTATGGAAATTGGCCAGAGAAACTGGTGTTTAGTCTGGAAAAGAGGATTTAGTGGGTGCTATGATAAACATTTCAAATAATTATACAGACTTCACACAAAACACTTTTATTTTTTTCTGGGTCAACAGAAGAAACAGACCAAGAGACAGATTTTAGCCTAGTGGAAGGGAACAGCTAATAAATTGCTAATGAACCAACCAACAAAACACAAGATCAGGAAATGCTTTCTCACCCAGTAATGAGTTCTGGGTCTCCGGAAGTGTTCCAGCAGAGATCAAAGGACTATTTGCAGGGAATAGTGCAGAAAAAATGTCAACATCTGATAATTCTTGGATTAAATGACCTGTAAGATTTCTCTGAAATCTAACATTTTGTATTTCTAAGAATGAACCAGATTTTATGCCTTAGGTATAAGGTTCAGGAAGCCATATTATTTCTAAGCAATTTCTCATGTCCCATTGTAAAACATAAAGAAACGAACTAGTTCCTGCATGAGAAAGGAATGGAATTGGGCCTTTGTATTTCTGGTTAAAAGAGGCCTTCAATAGCTTTTGTCCCATAGAACCTAAGAAAATACATATTGCACTCAATTCTAAGGCCCTTTCTCTTTTTAATATTTCCTCTTATGAAAGCTAGTTCCATTTCCCTCCTTGTAGGGAAGGAGTCAGCTCTGAAGTTTATAATCTCTGTGGTGCCTTTCACCACAGAGAGCAGGGCTTGTCAGTGTGTGGTCTGGGCACATTTAATTGGACAATCCTGGGGTGATTATTTGAGATTCAGATTTCTGGCCCACTTGGGCCTATTAAGTCACAAGTTTAGGAAGGGTATGTTGAATCATAGTATTTAACAAATACCTTCTGATGATGCTTATGCATGTTAAGTTTAAGAACATTTGCAGTAGATCTTCATGATCTGGGGCTTCAGTAAATAAAACAATTTCATTTCCATATTATCAAATATTCAGACATTTTCTCCTTGTATAGTACCTGGGCCAAAACCTATACAGAAATCAATATTTACCTTCAAATAGTACTTTTCTTAATATGGTTTTCCAGTGGCATTTATTCATCAATTTAAAAATAAGAGAAAGATTGCAAAATATATTTGTTTCTACATGTGAGCATATATTAATAATCAGAGAATCACATAAGAGGATTTAAAGAGAAATAGAAAAAAATTTATCTTTTATTTTTCTCATTAAAATATTTGGTACCAGAGCAGGGTATTACGTTCAAAGATTTACCTGATTTTTGAGTGGTCAGTAATAATATTGTCTCTCTCCATGGTCTTAGAAATTCATGCTCTTGTTTGAAAGAATAATTCTGTTATTCAGGACTTTTTTTTATTTCTAGTGATGGAAATGGTACTAAAATTTGCTTAAGGAAAGAAAACAAAACAGAAACCCTCATAACTGAAGAAATGGTAAGAATGAATGAACTTCAGGTGGGACTCAAATGACATCATCAGAAGTTGGTCCTGAGCCATTACTTAGCTCTTGTGTTTTTAGGGTTGACATCCTTCTGTGATTACTCCCTGTGCAGTGGCAAAGATGGCCATCATCTGCTTCAGGCTCCCTCTGCTCTTACACTAGCAGCAAGAGAAAAGATAATGCGTCTCTCAGGATCTCCACTGCAACACTCCAGGGATGGCTTGCTTGCCCAGCGGAACTCTCACCCCAAGTCCTGACTTCACTGCAGTGGCCAATGGTGCAAAATTCTCTGACTGCTCATTCGTGGCCACATGTCCATCCATCCGGGCAGGTGCCATCTGTGGGGACCTATATGAACAAGGACGTGGCTCCCTCAAAGGAGAGGCCGAGCAAAAGAAAGATGATATCCTCAGTGGAACTATGTGAAAGTCTTCTGTTTGGTAATACTGAAACTGGAGGGGACCCCCACT
Organism: Dinomys branickii; assembly: GCA_004027595.1. Lineage (NCBI taxonomy): Eukaryota > Metazoa > Chordata > Mammalia > Rodentia > Dinomyidae > Dinomys > Dinomys branickii. The sequence continues at coordinate 30,111 of PVLD010021401.1, forward strand.
CCGACCTCTCAGTGGCTCAGTCTTGTGGAGGGACTGGTCTCAGGTAACTACTCTCTTCGCTGGTAAAGACCGCGATTGAGGCAGGAAGGGCGTTCCTCAGGAGTGAAGGGGAGAAAGCAGCTAAGAGGAGCTCAGAAATTTAGGACGAAACACTGAAAAGTGACAAATGAGCTCTACGTGGAGCATCAGGGGCTCCAGAGCATAAGGCAGATGAAGTGAGAAGGAGGCCCAAGCAGAGGACGGACTTCAACAGAAATGTGACTGTGAATAACACAGGACAGCGTGCATTTACACCATGATTGAAACAGACTTTCCAAGCAAGCAGCTTGAGAAAAAGTCCTGACTGCGAGTAAAATTTGAGTCATTTGTCCATTTTGGCTGGAAGCCAGTGCAAATTAACCCAGATAACTCAATTTCTATTAAACCAAATTGCTTCTGCTTGTAAGAAAAGTGCCATAGTGGGGATAAAGATTTTTTTTAAAGATCAAATTGTTAAGATAAATGTTGAAAAACTCTTAAAAACAAATGCAGTCATGTTTAACATATCTGCTTTTATTGAAGGAAAAAAAAACTAATGTGGCAGCAATTCGGTAAAGGCATGCTTAGAATTCCCTGAAAAATAGAAAGAGAAGTTAAAAGTACAGCCTTCCTCTGCAGATCTAGGCTGTTGTAGAAGACGACAGGGACACATGTTGCACCCAGGTGTCACGGGTGATGATGTGAGTGTAGAATTTTCTGAATACTGTGACTCAAAATACGAAAAGAAAACTGGCTTTAAATATTTGAAGTAAAGAGGTGAGAGAAGAAACTGTGTGATAAGATGAACCAAGAACAAAATCATGTCTGCGTTTGGTTTTTCACAAGTCTGAGGCGCAGAATACAGTCTGCGTTCGCGAGATCAAGCAGAATGACTGAGCAGACGATTCTGATGAGAACACTGTTCTCAACTCTCCGCTGACGTTGTTGTATTTAATCCTCAAGATGGCCCTTTACTGTAGGCTGCACTATTAGCTTCAGGTTAGAAATGCCAGCGGCAGGCACAGAAAGATGAACAACGTGGCCGGGGCCGGGAATCGGGAGCTGGGCCCGACATGGAATTCTGACAGCCAAGTGACGCCGGAGTCCACCTTTGAGGACAGGAGCTGGTATTTATGAAGCATCTACTGTAAGCCCAGGCTACACTTGCCTTCCCTGTACATCACAGAACCCTATGCAGAAGTCATATTTTATTCTATTTTTTTTTTTTATTTTAGAAACATAAAAGTACAAAAACATATTGACAAACAGACACCCATTATCATAGAAAATAGTACAATCACAACTAATCTATAGACAAGGTGATATGGTCTCAACAGTAGTTGTTGCTTTATCCATTGATATCTTCGAATTGTAGATGTATGGACCCATATACAGACATGCAAATTTAG
>PVLD010021402.1:0-31535 GCA_004027595.1 Dinomys branickii
TTTCATCAAATATTCCTTTTATATCGTTTGTGAGATCTCCTGCTGTTTCACACACTCCTATAATTCGAATATTGTTACGTTTTGCCTCATCTTGGAGCTGTTGGATTGACTTTTCTTGTGTCTTTGATGATATCATGAGATTCTTCCTTTCACGCTCATAAGCTGCCATGCTGTCTTCAAGTTCTGAAATTCTATCTTCGGTTTCACTTAAATGGTTTTTCATGCTTTCAGCGTTAGTTTTCAAATCCTGGCATTCTCTTTGGACCTGTTTCATTCTTGGTAATTCATTCTTAAATTGCTCTTGTAACGTTTCCATTTGTTTCCTACTTTCTTCTAGTCTTTTGTCTATTTCTTCTCTATGTAAATGGAACATTTCTTCCATCATTGTTTTCAGCTCGTTTTTTGTCTGAGAAATCATTACGGGCATGTGGCTTATTTGTGCTTTAAGCTCTTTTATGGCCTGTTGGAGTTGTTTCATTTCGGATGCAATCGTTTCATAACTTGAAGGTACCTGACTTCCTGGTTCCCCTGTATCTTCACATTCAAAACTTGTTCTGGGTGGGGTTGAGTTTTGAGACTGTGTTTTGTTCCTCTGTTTTCCCATTTTTGGGTATCAGATTCAAAATGTGGAGCTATAAATTCCCCAGGCAGTTCAGCAGGCAAAGGTCTGCTGCAGAGGTTGCTCCAGTGATTCCTTCTCTTTGGGAGAATGTCCCTTAAGCTGTCTGCTGAGATTTCTGCTTCTACTCCCTACCCCAAGACCTGGCTGGGGCGTATAAACAGCTCGCCGCCCCAGGAGTCTTGCAGACAGGCCACTCAGGTATTCCTCCCTGGGTGGAGCTCCTTCCCCCCTAATGAATCCCGTCGGGTCCCCTAGCTAGCTCTTCCCACCCGGGAGATCCCGCAGTCTTTAAAGCTGCTTTGATGTCACTCGCTGGGCAGAGCTTCTTCCCGATTCAGGAAAAACCGGTTAGAGCGCTCACTTAACTCACCCTGGGATCGTGCAGACAGGAATGCCGTTCAGATGTATCTCCCTGGATCGAGCTTTTTCACGACTCAGAAATCCCGCCGATCGCTGTTGCTCCAGTTCGTGCAGCTGGGCTGCGGGGGTGGGGTTCTGAGCGGGATTCCGGACCGCTGCCCAGATTGGCGCAGTCTGTCCCAGTAGCGTGTTCTCTGAGTTTCCTCTGCTCCGCTGCCTCCAACAAATTCTGGTTACAGCCACCTCTGAGCAGATCGGGTTCAGGAGCTGGAGGCGTCCTTCCCTCCGCAATTGCTGTCTCGGCTGTACGCGATTTGAACCGAGCTGCGACCCAAGCGCAGTACCGATCCCTCGGGTGCCCATCTCTCAGGATCCGCCCACTTCTCGCCGCACGGCTTGTCAGCCGGCCCTTTAATGCTCAGGCTGGGGAGAGCAGCCCGATCAGTTGGAATTTTGTATCCACGGAGCAGGCACCCGCGCGCAAAGGATCGGTCTCTGGGAGAGATTCCCTCTGCCGCTCACCTGGTCGCCATCTTCCCGGAAGTCCTCCATCAACTCTTTTTTGTCTGCCTTCTTTCATTTACATTTATTTTTAGATTCATCCATGTGTTTACATATTTAAGTAGTTTATTCCTTTTTATTGTGGAGTAATATTCCCTGGTTAAATGTTTTGTCTGCATGTTCATCTGTTGATGGGCATTTGTGTTGTTTGCAGTTTGGGTTACTTTAAACAAAGCAGGACCATTTATATACAGCATTTTATGTGGACATACAGTTTTGTTTATTTTGGATAAATACCTAAAAGTGGACTTGTTGGCTCATATAAGTGTATATTTAACTTTCTACGAACTTGCCAAAACTAGTCTTCAAAGTGGTTTCACTATTTCATATTCCCATTTGCAGTGTATGAGAGTTTCAGGTGCTTTGTAAATTAACCAACAATTGGTACTTCTAGTCTTTGATGGTCAAGCTTATTTATCAGTCTTCTTGGCATGCGAGCTGCCATTTCTGGGTATCTCCAGCTGGTCCGTGGGGGTGTGGCCTTGGGTACTCCTCTATCTGGTCCCTTGCCCCTTCTTCTCTGGCACTGTTATCCTGTTCTTGTTTCCTGCAGCCATGAACTAAGCACCTTTGCTTCACCACATCTTTCTGCCCTGATGCTGCTTCTTTGAAGCCAGCTGGCCATGGACCAACACCTCTAAAACCATGAACCAAATCAAACTCTCATGCTTTAAGATGGGGGTTTTGGTATGCTGCACCAGAAACAGGAAGGCTAATATACAGTCTTTTAAATTTACCTACCTGATGTTCTAATAAATGTACAGGAATACCACCTTTTGGTTATAGTTTTCATTTCCCTAAAGGTGAATGATATTAAGCAGCTTTTCATGGATACATTGGCTGTCAGTGTATCTTCTCTGGTGAAAAGTATATTCAAATGTGTCTATTTGTACTGACTTTTTAATTGATTCTATATGTGAGTTCTAAGAGTTCTTTATATATTCTAAATACTAGTCCTTATAATATGAAACATTATGTACTACTCCTGTTATACACATTATATATTATACAAATTATATGTGTATTATACATAGTATATGATGTTATATATCATGTAAACATATTTATAATATGTTATACATATATTATACATATGTTATATAATAGTGTGTAAATATTTTACATATATTATATGTATAATATAATTTTTTCTCCCAGTCTTAGGTCTGTCTTTACATTTTCATTTTCTGATAAACTTATAGAAGTTTTAAATTTTTTGTGGCCTAATTTATAAGCTTTTTCTTTTATGTTCATACTTTTGTGCCCTATATATGAAATCTTTATCTACTCAAAGTTATTTAGGTTCTTAGAGAAGTTTTATAGTTTTAGCATCCACATTTGGGACTATGATCCATTGCTAGTTGACTTGTGTATGAAGAAGTAAGGGTTAAAGTTTATTTTTCTATATACAATAGGTAGCAAATTGTTCCAGAACATTTTCTGAAAAGGTAATCCTTTTCATATTGAATTACCTTCACATCCTCATTGTATTTGCCATGTATATATGGGTCTATTTCTGAACTCTCTTTTGTTTCATTAATGTGTGTGTCTAAATTTATACCAAACACATTAATTTTATTACTATTGCATTATAGTGTTAAAATCAGTAAGTTTAACTTTTTTGTTCTATTTCTCAATTGTGTGGTAAGCATTTTTATTCCCACTAAAACTTTTAAGTAGCTTCTTTTTTGCCTGAGGGTAAAAGCATTCAGGGTTACCTATTCCATAGAAACTTCAAAACACCATTTTTTAATTTCACTGATGTTCTTTACTGTTTTTCTGTCTTATTGGTTTGTTTTTAAATACTTATTTCCTAGTAAATTAGAAATTATTTGTTCTTATATTTTTAGTTTAAGGTAGAAGCATAGCCCATTATTTGTAGTTTTTCTTATATAAGCTTTTAAATCTATAAATTTCACAAATATGAGTGTTTTCTTTTCATTCAATCCAACATATGGTTTAACTTCCCTGTGATTTCTCAAGGTTTCCATTATCTAGAAGTAAACCATTAATTTTTAATATTTTGGAATTTTCCAGATATTATTTCTCATTTGAACTCTTAACTGAAACCCTTTTTTTTCACTTCTGGAAACCTTAATATCTGAATATGTTGTCTATTTTGGTAAATGCTTCATGTATACTAGAAAAGTATATATTTTGTATTTGTTAAGTGAAAAGTTCCATAAATGCAAAGTAGTTCAAGTTAATTGAGAAGTTGGTTAAATCTTCTGTATTTTTATTTATTTTCTGTCTATTTCTTCTATGAGTTACTGAAAGGAGTGAGGAGATCAGCAATTATGATAAATTATTTATCTTTTCAGGTCTGTCAAGTGCTTAATAATTCTGAGGTTAAGTTACTAGGTGAATACACATTTAGGACTCATGCCTTTTTCATTAGTTGACCACTTTCTTGTAAAATATACATCTTTATTTCAAGTAATATTTCTTTTTTTTTTTTTTTTGGCGGTACTGGGGATCAAACTCAGGACCCTGCGCTTGCTAGGCAGGCGCTTATTCCACTGAGCTATATCCCCAGCCCCTCAAGTAATATTTCTTATTCTAAGCTTATTTTTCTACTATTAATATAATTAAAAAGCGTTATCATTTCCCAACCTTTACCTGTTAACTATGTCGCCATATTTAAACTGATTTTTTATAGGCACACGAGGTTAGATTTTTTTTTATTAGGTTTATTGGCCCATTTCAGGTATACATAGTGATCACATTCATCCTAGGGAATGTGCACTTGTACGTGATATAAGTTGATTCTTGTTTTCCCCATTCTCTGACCCTCCCTTCAGACCCTCTTTCCCTCCTTATTTAAAAAAGCTTTGTTTCCATTTTTTGTTTCTTTTCTCATTGTTTTCTTTTCCCTTCCTTCCATTCCCCTCCCTCCTCTCAAGGTTCCCTTCTCATTTGAACATTTTTGTCCTATTTCAGAGTATCTGTTACACATGTTGGTCCTTATTTACACTTTCAGTTTCTCACACTGGAGAAATAATACAGCACTCACACGTGTGTATCTGATTTATTTCATTCAAGAGCATTCAAGTTGCACTGGTATTGATATCCCTTGGTATTGGCTAATAACCAATATAGTGAAAATCGCCATTCAAGTTGCATCCACTTACCTAACATAGAAATGTCTCAAGCTTCTCCTTCTTTATGAAAGAATAGTACTTCATTGTATAAAAAACCCACATCTTCTTTATCTACTCATCAGCTAGTGGATATTTGGGCTTTTTCCAAAATTTAGCTATTCCAAACTGTGCCACTATCAAAATGGGTGTGCACTGTTGTAAGATGCTTTTAATTCTTCCAGGATACCAAGGGGAAAAGGTGGGTCAAATGGAACCTCTAGTCCTAGTTTTTTGAGGAATCTCCACACAGATTTCCACAATGGTTGCACCAGTCTACACTCCCAACAACAGTAGAGAAGGGTTCCTTTTGCCCCACTGCATTGTCAGCATTTGTTATTGGTTGATTTCTTGGTAATAGCCATTCTTTGTGGGGTGAGATGGAATCTCAGAGCACTGTTTTGATTTGTATTTCTCAAATTACCAATGATGTTGAACATTTTTTCATATATTTATCTGCTGTTTGTACTTCATCTGTATTCATCTCAGATGCCCATTTTTGGATTTGGTCATTAAATTTGGGGGTATAAATTTTTTTTAGTTCTTTATATATTTCATATAGTAGTCCTTTGAGGAAAAACTGACAAAAAAATTTTTCCCACACTGTGGATTATCTTTTCACTCTTCACTCAGTTTCTCTTGCTGTGCAAAAGCTTTGTAACAAGAGGAGATCCCACTTATTGTTTCTTTGATAGTTCCTTTGTAATCAGGTTTTTTTTTTCACAAAGTCTTTGCCTATACCAGTGTCTTCAAGAGTTCTACCTATTCTATCTTCCAGGAGATTTAGTGTTTCTGCTTCAATATTTAGATCTTTGATCCATTTCAATTTTAGTTTAATGCATGGTGAAAGATTTGGGTCTAGTTTTAATCTTTGGCAGGTGGGAAGCCAGTTTTTCTAACATCATTTATTAAAGAGGCTATCTTTCTTCCATTGAAGGTGTTTGGCACCTTTATCAATGATAAGGTGGATAAGTACGTCAGGAGTTGTTTCTGCATGTTCTCATCTGTTCCATTGATCCTTAGGTCTGGATTTTTTGCCAGCACCATGCTGTTTTTATCATAGTAACTTTATAGTATAATTTCAGATTGGGGACTGTGATGCACCCTGCCTTCGCACAGCAATTAAATGAGAGAAAGAAATAAAAGAAATAACAAAAGAAAAGGAAAAAGTTAAATTATCATTAATCACAGATGGCATGATACTCTATATAGAAGACACCAAAACTCCACCAAAACATTTCTAGATTTAATAATCAAATTCAGCAGTGTAGCTAGATACAAAGTCAACACTCAAAAATCAGTAGCCTTCCTGCACATGAATAATACATTCACTGAGAAAGAAATTAGAGAAACAACACCTTTCAGAATAGCATCCAAAAAAAAAATTAAGTGCCTAGGAATCTATCTAACAAAGGAAGTAAAAGACTTCTGTATTAAAAACTACAATACTCTGAAAAAGGAGACTGAAGAGGATATCAGAAAATGCAAAGATATCCCTTGGTATTGGCTAATAACAACCAATATAGTGAAAATGGCCATACTTCCAAAATTTTTATACAGATTTAATGCAATCTCAATCAAAATTCCAATAGTATATCTTGCAGACTTAGAGAAAACAACCCTAAAAATTGTTTTGAACTATAAGAGACCTAGAATAGATATTTTTTAAATCTAGTATTTCAATCTCTGCCTTTTTATTGGAGAGTTTAGACCACTTATATTTATTATAATTATTGATATGACTATGTCTAAGTCTACCATATTTCTATTATTTTGTTATTTGGTCCATTTGTTCTTTGATTTTTTTCCTATTTTTTTTCTTTATTATCTAGCTTTTGTTTTTGTTGCTGGATTTTGTTATTATTTTGCTATGCTGAGGATCAAACCATATCCTCACACTTAAATAAGCATTTTAAAATTCCATTTCATTCAGACTACTGGATTATAAACTTTATTTTATTTGCAATGATTAATCTGTTTTTTGCAATGATTAATCTAGGATTTAAAATATTATCTTTATCTAACTTGTTTGCCTTGAAAAAGATCACACTACTTTATACTGAATATAAAAAGTTTGCAATAATGCACTTCCATTTCACTCTCCTTTGTTATTGTCATACATTTGCTTTTTCGTGTTAATTTTGTTTTATGCAGTCAGCTACCTTTTAAGAATTTCTACAATGTTAAGAAGACTCCTTGATACTTACCCATGTTTACAAAGCTCAGAGCTTTTCATTCCTTGTTTTGTGTAGATCCACATTTTTTATCAGCTCTCACTGTTTTATGCCAGAAGAACTCCCTTGCACATATCTTTTGGAGTACATGTGCTTGCCACAAAGTTTAATAGCTTTTCTTGGTCTGAAAAAGTGTTTACTTTCATATTTGATAGGTATTGTTCACTTAGTCTAGAATTTCTGTTCTTTTTCCTCTCTTCTCTTCTGAAGACTTCAGTTGACATGTTAGTCCATTTGTTATTGCTATTAGAGATGTGTCTAATTTTCTTAGCCATTTATGTCTCTGTATAAGCATCATTTTAGACAAGTTCTATTACCAAGTCTTAAAGGGCTTTTTTGTTGTGTCTATTATGTGGTTAATTCTTTTAGTAAGTAAAATTTTCCTTTCAGATAGAAGTACTCTAGTTTTTTAAAAATCTAGTCCTTTCTTCATTGCATTCGTATTTTCCTTTTAATAATTTATTATTTTGAGTGTACTTATCACACCTGTTTTCATGTCTTTGCTAATTCTGTTATCTCAGTCATTTTGGAGCTCATGTCATTGACTGATTTTTCCCCTACCTATGGGTCACATTCTCCTGCTTTTGCATGTCTTGTAATTTATTGCCAAACGCCAACTGCTGTAAAGTTTTCATTAAGTGCTAGATTTTAATTCTTTTTAAAACTGCTGCCCATTTTTGACAGGTAATTATGTCTCTTGTGGATTAGTTTGAGCCTTTTGATGCTTATTTTAAAAGCTTTTAGTGTGTCCAGATTATCCATTACTCTAGACTACATTAGCCCCACCACCAAGAGTTGAGTCACACAAGGTTTAGAATGAATGTTCTCTAAGTAGAATGAGCTCCCTTTACACTGGGTGGTAAAAACACAAATTATTTCTGACCCTGTGTGACCTCTTGGAATTGTTAACTTTGCATATACCCAATAATTTTTCTTTTTCCAGAGTTTCATTTTACCTTGCACTTGTACAGATTCCTATCTGGCCAAGACTCAGGGACACCCATCCGTTTGCAGAATCCTGGTGCTCTTTCCTAGCAGAACCCCTTCGCCTCCTGTATTTTGCCTCACAAATTCTAGCCACCTCAGCTCACCTGAATTCTAATCTCTGCTTTCACAACTCAGCTCCTCCACTCCTACTCCCTGCACCTCGTCTGAGACGCACCCAGAGGGAGAAGGTTAGAATAATCACTGCACTCGAGGACTGCAGTCTTTTGATGTCTGTATTTGAAAAGATACACACTTTCTAATTATTTCTAGGGATTTTATGGAGTTTTGAGGTGGGATTAAGTAGGGATCCTACTGCCCCTCATGGCTAGAAGTAGACATCTACGTAGTTGTGTTTGCTTGGGGGGAAAAAAACTACATTTTTAAAGTTGTTCTATAATAATAGCACTACATAGCATAAGACTACTTTAGAATATTTTTAACCAGCAACTCAATTAATGATATAAATCATCTAATATTTAAAGCAATTATAAATACCTTTGAACATCTAAAAATTGAAGAGTTAGTACTGTCTTCTCAAAATGTAATGAAATCCTGTCAAGCAAGCAAAGGCTCATTTGTATTTAAATAAAGTTACTACTTTTAAAGACATAAGTAGGGGCTGGGGATATAGCTCAGTGGAATAAGCGCCTGCCTAGCAAGCACAGGGTCCTGAGTTTGATCCCCAGTACCGCCAAAAAATAAAAAATAAAAAAATAAAGACATAAGTAGTTTCATTCCATATTTCATTTGTGAGCCTTTAACTATCTGTCTTGCTCCTGAGAAACTGTTCTGACCATCAGTCTGAGCTTAGTCCTAATCTTATCATGATTCCTCATCAGTTTCTTTCCAAAGAACTTGTTTTTTGCTGTTTGACCTTCTCTAAAATGTAGAAGGGATTTTTCTACTAGGATAATAAGTGTAGGATTTCTTATGACCTTGGATGCCATTCTAAAAAAATAAGGACTCCTCCGAACCTCAAGATTCAAAATGATTAAGAAAAAACATTTCTTAATTTTTACCAGGGATTGATAGTTTTCTTGCCAATTCTCTGTGCCTATGCCACCTGACCAGAACCATCCACCATAACTATGATACAACTAGTCCCAGCTTACATTTAGGCGATTGTCCAAACTGTTGGTTTTTTTTTTAAATCCTGTTTGCTCAGAATGCTGAATAAATTTTTTGGACATGTTAGAGAACTTATAAGATATTTCATTTAAGATTCTGTGCAGGATCCCGACCAACTCATAAAGACTCTTTATAAGAAGGAAAACAGCTAAGCATAGTTTCAGCACAAACTAATGACAGTAGATTGAACTTGTCTTCTTTTTCTCACATATATTGATGTGCTGCTTTGTGAGCATCAAGGCTGGAGTGGTTCTGGCCTTGGAATGAAGGCTTGGGATAAAAGTGGTGTCTCAACCAATTCCTGCACTTGCCTCATCAGTGGCCAAACAGCAAAAGCACAAGCCAGCCTTGTCACTGACTTTGTTCAGTATCTTTGCTAGATGAACCTCGTCATACTTAACAAAGTTCTTGCAGTGCTGCAGGATATTCTAGACTTAGTAAATCTCCTCTCCTCTCAAATCACACATTTTCTAATTTGTTTTTATTGTCTTACACAGTAGTAAATTAGCCACAAATGCAGAATCTGTTTCACTCATCACTAATCCCCAGTACATAATCATTCCTTTAGCTTCTTGAAATTTTGTTTCATCTCTGCAACAGAATTTTATCTGAATGCAAAATAGCATTACCTTTGCAAGTATTTGACTGAGATGTTGTCCATAAATACAGGTACATTTTTATAAGCAACTATTAACATAAAAGTTTGGGGGGTGGTTTTGTTTGTTTGCTTTTGCAGTGGTAGGAATAAAACCCTGGGCCTCACTCATGCTTGGCAAGCACTCTAACCCTGAGCTACATCTGCAGTCTTTAAAAAGTAATTCTTATTAGAAATGTAGCTTTAAATGAGCTGGATGGACATTATGTTTCATATCTTGACTATCAATGACACAATATTTTTAAAAACTGCTTTGCTTGTTGCTCTACAAATTTTATTTATTTATTTATTTATTTTTGTTCTTAGGGCTCTTTATTTTATTTATTTTATTTTATTTTTAAGACAAAAGAACCCAGAATAACACAAAAACAATACAGAAAATACCAAGTTATAGAGAAGATAGTAGGGAATTGGCACTGGATGCTGTATAATATGTTATCTTCATATTTGTTATAACAAAATCAATGAAGGAAATACCGAATTACAGAGGAGACAGCAGGGAATCATCACTGGATGCTGACTTGCATAGGATGCTGAATTACATAGTGTTGTCTTTGCATTTGCTAACACAAAAACAGTAAAGGAAATACCTAATTACAGAGAAAATAGTAGGGGGCCACCACTGGATATTGCATTACATAATGTCATCCCCGCCCCATCACTCAGTTATATAGATGATGGCTTGTTCAATTATTCAATTTTGTCCACTTCACCTCTGTTGTTCTACCACCCTGTCAGTGGTCTTCCCACTGGTAATAACTGCACTTTTGGCTTATTTACCCCCTCGTGCTCTTACTTTGGGAAGAGACTTGCCTGCTTCTAAATGTGCTGTATAATACATGGGTGTACACAAATTACTATGGCAGGAGGCAGAGAAGCAACCTTTGGCGAGCCCTCACAGCCCTAGGGTTTCTGGTCGGGTAGGCGGGGTTACACGGTGAACCGCCAGGCTCTGTCAACACGTCCGCGTCTATAGGCTCACGCATGCGAGTCTTCAGGGCTGTCCTGTGGGCCAGGCAGAGTGCCTGGTACACCCCGGGGGGCCGGGCGGAGCGCCTGGCATGCCCCGGGAGCTGGGCTGCGCTGAGTTCTAGGGGTGGGGCAAATGCCTGGCATGCCCCAAGGGGCCAGGCGGAGTAAAACTTAGTTATTTGTTTCTTTCTAATGAATTACATTTCTAAAGTTCTGAAATGGCCAACACACCATAGAAAGATACCACTTTAGGCTCCTGCTTGAAACCAACAGCTTCAGAAAACTGTTGGCCTTGATTCAGGGCCATTGCTGTACAAATTTTATACTTGAGACAATAAACTACAGACAATTGCAGGCTTAGAAAGCAGCAGAGACCTTTCTTTGTAATGGAAGGAAGGACAGCTATGAAAAGGAAGATAAGAAAGAAAAGTAAGGAAACTCCTTAACTGTAGCTGCTCTTTGATAATTCTAGCAATACATACATGTAAAAATTAAATACAGTAGATCCTTGCCACCTGGAAAACCTTCATTTTCCCCAGGGGCACACACACACTAGTCAGAAGACCCCTAAAGTACAATAAATTGCCTCCCATTAACCTGTGCCTATGGTGTCCATGGAATAACAACTTAGCTACTCAGGGATCAGAGATCTAGACTTGGCTCCCATTTTTGCTTGTATGAAACATGGCAGGAAACAAGGTTTAGTGCACTCACTCAGGATTTTTGATGCACCTGGGTGGAGAACTATCTGCCATCACGTGGAACACATTGTTTTAAAGAGAAATATAAAGCCATAAAATTGAAGAGCTACAAGTTATACAGACTAATACCTTTTAGGTGTTGTAATGAAAAATAACAGGTCAATAACATCTATTGCCTAATTATTTAAGCTGTTAGTGATAGCACAGTATTCTGAGACTCATATATAAAAGAAACAAGGTTTTGCTATCTTCAGTGGTCCCCTCAATGTACCATCATGGAAGACAGATGTACAGAAATCTCTGTATCAGTTCAAGGAGAAAGCAGGTGGGTTAAAACTTCAAAACTAAATAATAGTAAAAAGAATAAGATCAAATGAAGAATCTCTAGAATGTGATATCTTGGAGGAATCTAAGACATCATTCAAATACTTTCTTTTCCCATGAAGCCCACATGGAGCAATTGGAGAGTAACTTTTGGATAAGGTCATACAGACTGAGATTTAATAAATGCAGCTCTGTCACTTATTAGCTGTGTAACCTTAATTTAAATGTTTCCTGACTTCCCTAAACCTTAGTTTCCTCACTCTCAAGATAAAAATAACCATACTCACTTACATAGAAAAATTAAACCAAATAAATATATATGATTCAATAAATGTTAGTTCCTTTCCTGCCACAAAATCAGAGCAGAACCCAAGCTTCCTCACCTTCCCAGCTCTGTACCATCTGCCATCTCCAACTCCCATACTCAGCCTCTGGGAATGGATGTTCAGCACATCCCCAGACTCACTGTGATGTTCTGAGAAGCTTTTTCAGGCAACCTGGAGGCTGGGGCCAGGCACATACAACACTAGTAACATCTGTACTCTTTTTCTTCTGCATCACTGGATATATACAGTGTTTAAAAAATGTAAAAGACACTTGCTCTCTGTGGCTTGCTGTGGCAGTGGTGTAGAGAAAATTTACTGTGAGCCAGCAGGCATAATTCTTAACTCAAGGGTCCCTCCTGCCTTGTTTATTTGAGACAGGCCTTGTGTAGCCCAGGCTGGCCTTGAATTCATAGCAATCCTTGTGCCTCAGCCTCCCAAGTGCTGGGGTTACAAATATGCATCACTATGCCCCACTTTCAAATTTCCATACTTGTTTTGTTCTCCTTTGGGGCTTGGTTCACTCACATGTGTATTAAAGGGCTTAGATTATATAATAAAGCTAAGATATTTATTGACTGTAAAATTTTATCTGTTCACTAGTATCTCATCACAAGCATCGTCCTCCTTTAATCCTGGAGTGTGATTCTCATTCCTGTGATTTTGTGGCATTGTGCATTCCCATGTACGCTAACAAAGCAGGGTACATGGAATAGGTTCTCTATCTGATTGTTCCACAAATTATTTCTGAGGTATACAAATGGCAAGATAGACCACCTTGCAAAAACTGCATGTGGCCATCTGCAAGCCAAATTACATTGTTCTCTGGCACTGGCTGGCGTGTGACTCAGATGCTAAAAAATGAAAAAGTCAGTAGTTGGGTTAAGTTTAATATCACAAGGAACATCTGCATGAAATAATAAATAAAATAGAAAATAAATCTCTTCCCCAAAAGAGGAATAATGAAATACTTCCCCACCCATGGTATGTATTCATTCAAGAAATATTTTTGGAAAGGGAGAAAACCTTTGGATAGGGACTTTACAGGCAATCACTGTAGTGAAAATAAACTTTGTATTCCTTGTGGCTTCAGGTTGTAGCACTTACAACACCCATAAGAGTGACCCCAAAAGATGAGGACACGAATGGTAGGTTATATTCCTCTTGATTGAATTATTCATTTAACAAATATTTATTCAGCAAAATAAATACACGCTATGCTCAGTTCTAGGACCTGGGATACACTGATGAGTAAACTATGTAAAATCTATTCATATGTGTTTTCTTCTAGTTGGGCTGCTATAAGAAAATCCATAAACTGATGGCTTGTAAGCAATAGAAATTTATTTCTCACAGTTCTGGGGCTGGAAAGTCCAAGATCAAGGCAGATTTGGTGTCTTGTGAAAGTTCATTTTCTGGTTCCTAGGTGGTGTCTTTTTCCTGTGTCCTCATACAGCAGAAGGGCTGAGCGACGTCTCTGGGGCATCTTTGTAAATGTACTGCCCCAGACAGTGAAGACTCTGACCTCATGATTTAACCAACCCCCTAGAGCTCTGCTTCAAAATTCTATCACACTGGGGATTAGGTTCCAACACAAGAATTTGGGGAGGACACAAATACTTCATCTATAGCATACATAAATCACACTCTAGTGGCAATTTACCTTTTATCTTAGAATTTGTAAGATGAAGTTTCAATCAAAAAAGTCATTAAAAAAATGGAGTGCTATGCTTCTGGATTTTTTCGAAAGGCAGTGTAGCTCATTTTAAAGACTTGCTTCCCACTAGCAGCCAGGCACCAAATGCAAAGGATGGCCATGCATGTTACAGCTATTCCGTGGACTAATTATTCAGTGTCATCTGATAAAGTTACCTCCTCACAGTTGGTTTGCTTAGCAGAGATGTGTAAGTCTTGGAACCTCAAATCTTTAATAATCTGCAGCATCAAAATTAAAGTTCAACAGGGACTTCCCAACTTCTTATAAAAATTCCTTTTATAAGAATGTCACAAAAACAGTTCTTTATTTTAGACCGGAAAACTTGATTTCTGTGACTCCATTCTACCTCAGGGACTGCAATTAAAATCTACATCAAATGTCCAACTTCTCTTGCCCTTAGTACCAGCCAATTGCCATAATGACAATGACAAGCAAAATTATTATGACTTATTGTGTGGGCTTCCTTAGTCAACAAACCAGAGAAAAGTTGCTTAACAGCAAACCTGAGAAACTTAAGAATGTAACCCACTAATAGTTACAAAGTGGATGAGCAGAAAGTGTTCACATAAATTCTCTCTCTCTCTCTCTAGCTCATTCATTCACTCAAGCACACATGGGGAGTTCCAAAGTTGCAGCATTAAATCACCAGCAGGAGTTATTACAGCTGAACTAAAAATGAACCGCTTACAACCCAGGGCTGTCCTCTGGCCATGCTGCCCCCCTCCCGGTACAGTTGACAGTGGCAGACTGTCAAGTGAATACCTCACAGCCTCCTCCGGCTGTCCCATGCTTCACAATGCAGCTTTGCAAAGATAAAATAATAACGATGTGTCAATCAGCCCCTCTTAAGCAAGTTCTGTGTAATGTCTGTCAAAGCCCCTCTCAGGCCAGTTCCTGCCAGGAAATTACTACTGCCCGAGGACTGGCTGAGCACAAGCCCCTCACTGGGTCTCTCCCTAAGTAAGTATTTTTCTTATTTCTGTGGCTCTTCAAATTTGGAATATATTTTATGGTCACTTTAATTACACGATTTAGCGTACTTTAATTCTCAGAACAGCCTTGCCAAGTAGATCTGCACCACTACTCTAATTTCATAGATGAGACAACAGTGAGTTGCTCAAGACCACACAGCATTCGGCCTTTGTGACCAACCATGTAGCTCTTGGGTCAGTAGAGTGACCTGTAGTTCTATCTGGTTGTGACCTGAAGCATCATCTGCAAAGGCCTGTGAAGGCTCCTCCACACACCCTCCCATGCGTAGAGTTCTATCGTAGATGCTTGAGAGGACCCTACTGGAAACTACGCAGTACTCCAGGGCAGAGCCAAGAGAATACTGACTCCACTAAGCACCACATGTTCAAATGAACATAGATACAGTCCCCTGCAGGGCTTGCCAACGGGAGTTCTGCAGGCCCCTGAACCTTCACCTGCACACCCCAGTCACCTTTGTAACCGTAAGAGAGGGTTGGACGTACTCAGCAAGAGCAGGCTGTGAGAGTTCACTGCTCTCTGAGGGTTTCTCTGTTACCCACTTGCACACCTATACCCTCATCGAGTTCAAAGAAGGGTGAGAGGAGGACTCCAGGAAGCTGCTCGCTAAGGCTGGCAGTGATCACAGGCTCCATGGGCAAGTGCCCACTGAACCACATCCAGAAAAGTTTGTGGGAGAAACTGACGGGTGTCTCTGGGATCTGGATAGCAGAAAATCCAGTGCCTTCTTCCCACTGAAGATGTTGGGTGGAGCCAACAGTGCCGCCACACCACAAGGGCAGCAGGCTCCACTCTGGATGAACATGTTTGCATTTCCTAGGACCTGAATGGATCAGCAAAGGGTAATTCAGAGCCAGGCGCAGTGGCACATCCTGCAATCCTAGCACTTGTTCCATTGCAAGAGCAAGACCAGCCTGGGCTACATAACGAGCTCAAGACCAGCCTAAACTACAGAATGAAACCCTGCTTCAAAACAGCAGCAGCAGGGCTGGGGGTGTTCAGGCTTGAGATATTTTGACTAGACACATCTAAGAGGGCTGACTCACTAAAAGTTTATAGGATCAACCTCCAGGAGCAGGAGGCAGGATAAAATCAGGAATGAAGCAGGGAAGTCCCAGTGAGGGGCCTTGGAAGAAGGCAGCATTACCGCCCAGACCGAGCTGTATGTAACCATGTCACACACAGAGAACACTAAGGGCCAAGAAGGAGGTAGAGCACCAGGAAGCACAAATACTACACTGATAAGCAAGAGAACCCTACCCTTTTCCTGCCAGTCACCAGGGCCAAAGCTTCTCTAATCTTGAGAGAGACCCAGAAAACGCAAGGGGTGAAAAAACAAAAGACTAAGAGCTCTACTATAATGGTAACTTTAGGGGGGTCCAAGTTTAATAACCTCTACACCTCCAACTACCCTCCACCCCAATCCTGTCTGCATCTTCCTGCAGATCTATGTTAAGTCCCAGGTGGATCACAATCTTGGCCGAGGTGGGCACCAAGAAGTGAAGGGAAGTCGGAAGTAGTGAGTTGGGGCTTTGGAGGAGGTAGATGAGTTCCCGCGGCACCAGAACTAAGAGACCCTGGAGTACCAAGTGGGCCACATGCTGAGGCCTGGAGAAGCCCACTGCAAATCAGAAACAGAGCGCCAGTTGTCCAGAGTATAGAGCAGGATGAACCATGGCTGTGTTCCAAGGAAGTCACCAAGGAGATGATCATGACGAACAACAGAAGGAGGACGTTTCCAGTGCTGAAGGTTAACAAACATGTCTGGCTTGGATCACAAAACATGTACTCTTTCTTGCTGGATTTTGTGCAGATAACCACTGCTGGCAGTGCCAGAGTGGAAATTGTGTAGCACAGGACAGGTCTGAGCTGAAGGCACCCAGCTGAGTGTTCCTACCCTCTGATTCACCCAACTTCAAGGGTCACTGGTGAAGGCACAATCAGCAAAGCCAACCTCACCAACAAGCCCCACCAAGGGGGCCAGATCATGTTTAATTCCTTAATAAATAGGAGCTTTGAATTCATACAGTGAGAGTCAGAAGTCCATAACAAGCAACTCCTAGCCAGTGATTTCCAAAGACCCAGCGCATACATGTACAGCTTAAGAAATAGAGATTGTCATTCTTAAAACTGAATAAAGTCCATTTGCAACATTTTTCTTAAAGAAAAGAAGCAATTAAAAATGATGGAAGAGCCAGGTGTGGTGGCATACTCCTGTAATCCCAGCACTTGGGAGGTGCAGGCAGGAGGATCGTTGTGAGTTCTAGACCAGTCTGGGCTACAAAGTGAGCTCAAGGCCAGCCTGAACTGCATAGCAAGACCCTGTCTCAAAAAAAAATAACAACAAAAAATGATGGAAGAATTTCAAAACAGACAAAAATATTAGTACTCCAAGTCAAGCGAGTGGCTTATAATGGAAACAAGCATCCTCGTATTTGCCCACCCCCATCCCCACTTTCTTCTACAGAAGACCGTGAAGAGTATCCCACCATCCATCCTCTTACCCCAAGCTATGCTCATGTGAACAACTCTCCAACACACTCTGATGATTTTTCTAGATGTTTATCCATCCTCCAATCCCTTGTCATTTGGCCCAGTCTTGGAATGACTGCCCACATGAGCAGATGTCCCCGCGAGTCCTAGCACCAGTCCACCGACTAGCTTGGGACCCTTTCTCTATGAAAAGGCTCCATAGGCACAGGTAGTACGGACAGCCAGTACAATGCCTCAGCCCAAGCTTGCCTCATTAGCTTCATGAATATCCTCATAGCCATCTTCCATAGGGTCAACAATCTTGTCTTGCAATAGCTCTTTGTGGCTGTGGCATCCAGTATTGGTTTCATTGATCTAATAGGTAGGTACAAAATGCGTTTCATGGTCAAGAAAAGGAAATAAAACCTTACTAACTTCATTTTTAGGTGAGGGGGGAATGGATATCCAACTATTTATCAAAGTCCCACAGCCAACAACCTTTTATTTATCTGTAATAGCAGTGTTCTCCTGAGTCATTTATATGCTGCTATTGAATTCAAGTACAGAAGCAATATAGTTGACCTCATTTACCATAATTAACATTGAAAAGTAGAAAATAAAAAAATTGCTTGGATCTAGAAACTTTTTATTGATTTGCTTTTTACCCAGTATATGGATGAGTTTGGTACACAAGAATTTGTAAATAAATACCAATGGTCCGCCTTTAGTGAGATAAAAAATAAAGTTTAAGTCTCTTCTTGTGTCCAGGTAATTGTTAGGTCCTTTTGTACCAGGGATCATAGTTAGAGTTTAGCTTTTAAGAACAGAATAAAAGTCACAATTGTGTACAGCAGGCTTTAGTGGAGTTACAGATTTTCTCTGCCCACTAGAGTGTGTTCAAATATGTGCAAGTCTTTTGTACCGTTAAACCAAAAACTGTTCTATATTTTTCTTTTAACAAAGTATCCAAAGACAATCAGAAGAAAATGTTTTATGCAAAATAAAGACATTATACCAAAAAGAAAAGAAAAATGGAAACTACGAATCTAGCATCATTGGAGGCAATGCATGGGTTAGCACGGCTTAAGGGAAAGCTGTTCCCTACTCCAACTCCCACTAAACATTATCTGTTTAAAAACCTTGGTCAGCCAGGCGAAGTGGCGTACTCCTGTAATCCCAGCACTTGGGAGGCTAAGGCAGGAGGATCCTTGTAAGTTCGAGACCAGCCTGGGCTACAAAGTGAACTCAAGGCCAGCCTGAACTATAGTGAGACTCTGTCTCAAAAAGACAAAAAATATATGTATAAAATTAAAAAATAAAAACCTTGGTTGTACCAAAAAAAATGAAGATAAATTTTCAAGTTTCCTAATATATCATAGCCCTCTTCACTCTGCTTCTTCTTTCCTCCAGTCACATGATTTGGGGGGTGGGGAAGCCAGGCTGGGAAATGGAGCATATTATTTTCTCAGAAACTTGTAATTGTATCTTGAGTGCTGTCTTTAGTTCATTTTATGTTACAGAACTGGGCAATTTACAGACAATAGAAGTTTGTTCTGGAGGCTAGGGGTTCAATATTAAGGGGCGGCATTTCGTGAGAACCTTCTTGTGTCATCCATCCAGAAGAGCAAGACAATTCTAGGGAGGTGACAGCAAGAGGGGAAAAACTGGATTTGCAATTACTCATTCTCATAAACAGGTTATCTCACTGCCATGACAAAGATATTGATTTTTCATGGACACATCACCTCTGTTAGGCCCCACCTTCCAACACCATTGCATTGGGTATTAAGTTTTCAACACATGAACTTTAGGAGGCACCACAGTAAGGATTCAGACTAATAACCAGGTGACCTCCAAGGTCAGTTCCAGGGAAGTTCTAACATTAAATTACTCTAAAGCTTTAGGGAAACAAAAACCATAACCAGGTTGGAAGTCCCTGGTTTAGTGGACTGAAAGTCCCCAAAACCAAAACGCAGAATCTGTTGCACCAACAAATTCCTCTGTGACCTTAGGAACAACAAGGGCTGCCTTTTCCTAGACACAGGAAGACTTCCATGTGAGATCTATATTAGTAGTACTGCCCAGAATAATACTACAGCGTTGAAGTCTAACCGTAATGCTTCCCTCAGGGGCTGGATGCACTAATACCAATTCAATGCAGTTACCATCATAAGCTTGCAGTTTCTTTCTTCCCCTAAAACCGTTCATCATAATTGAAGTAGTTAATGGCAGTTTGGTTTATCATGAGACTTAAATGGGGGATAATTATTTTGTTCAGGTCTAAGCAGGTTGAGAAGAGGGATTAGAATTTAGAATTTGCCTGGCCACAGTCACTGAGAGAACTGGTACATTCTCATGTGATAAGGGAAAGCTCATGCTGGCAGCAAAAGCTCCACATCCAGCACAATAATAGTCTAGACATCAGTTGTAGAGAAAAATGAGATGGGAACTCATATCTCCAGAGAATTGTGAAGGGACACTCCTGAGAAGGCCAGAAAATGCAGGTCATAGACATCAAGGAAATCTGTCAACCATGGGGAGAAAGAACACAGGCTTCAGCTCGGAATTTGGGGCCTATCTACAGGTGCTGGGAAATGGATAAGAATGGGGAAGGGGCTGGTGAATAGGCAGTACCAAGTAACAAGTACCAAGACAGACAGCCAGTTAAGGGTTGAAAGGACTACATATTAGGGCAAAGCAACATCTGTGTCCTGTGGTTCACTTGAGAAACCCTGGCTGAAGAGTGCTGACGTGGGAACTGAGGCGGTCAGGAACACCAGCAGAGAGCAGAAAGGGAACTGAGAAGTGGCCCAAGAGGCAGGAGAAGCCCGCAGAGAGGAGAGGCCTGGGAAGCAGACAAAGGACAGCATGAGGAAGAATGTCCCAGGAAATGAGACTAAGAATTTACAGCCAGATTTGGCGCACGGGGCTCCAGGGACTTTGACAAGTACAGATTCAGCAGATGGTGACGAGACTGGGTTTAAGAGAGGCTGGGGAACGTGAGCGTTTTTAGGTGTAGTTATAGAATGATTCAAACCAGACCTAAAACTTCCTAATAGTGATTTTTCAAGTGTCTGAGTAAACCTGATGGGAGAATATTCTGAGTGGGCTTCGTGGCTAAGAGAATTACACCTATTTCCAAGAATTTATCTGCAAAACAATTTTTTTTTGATGCTGGATAACTAAATAAAACTAATGAATGCCGAGGCTCCCACTGACATTTATAAATTCATACTTTAGATATTTGACTGTGTTAGAATTGCTAATTAACTCAAAAATAGGTAGTACAAAATGAACATGTAAAATAAATTAATGCAAATAAAATAGAATTTGGAGCTTACAGTGTTGAGCTATTATACAAGGTTCGCTGCTCAGAAATATTTAACAATCACTGATACAATCCAGTCCTTTCCATTGTTTTAAATTTCCTTATTACCTACATGGAGGGCTTGATAGTTGGTGGCTGACAACCTAAAACACACTGTTCTGTAGTCCTCATGGTAATGCAGTCTCTTCATACAACATGCACAAATCATATAAAAGAAACCCAGCCTCTTTTTCTCTAGAACGAAAACAATAATACTGGAAAGATTCATTAAAAATGTTTTAGGCACAAGTACATTTCTTCTCATTAGGAATAGTAAGTGACGTATTAACACTGGTCTGAATGGACCCACTTGGAAAGTCTGAGATGCTTACTGACCAAGACAGATGACCAGACTCAGGTGACTCGAACAAGAGAGAATCTAAAATAACAGAAAGTAGAAATATAATGTGCAGGTTTCCTATAAAGGACTGTTTGTTGCACTTGCCGTAGAGCCGATACTCTCTCTGAGCCTTCAGGTGCCATCAACATATGTCACATCTGCAAGGGCAGTTTCCACACATGTGCTGTGTCACACACACCTTCAGCTCCTTTCCACTTAGATCATCCGAAAGCTTAGCGACTGGGGCATGGATACTTGAGATCCTGAGGACTCCTTTGCTTTTCATTTTCAAGGCATACTGAAAGCAGCTGCAGAAATACCAAGATCTTTGGAAAAGGCTGATCTTACTGCATTTTCAGCCAGACTGTAAATTGAGAGAAGTGGAAATATTGCAAGCCTGTTTTCCTGAAATCCCTGTCAAAGCTGTTCCAGCTATTTCTTGGCTTCACACATGACCTCAAAACAGGGCAATCTCCTTTTCCAATCCATCTGCTTTTGTAGCTTTCTTACATTTAAATATTCAGTCAAGTCAGGCACAAAAGTTGCACAGTCCCAGTAGGACCTAGATTTGCAAATCCTAGTTATGATGACCACAGGACACATAAATCAGAGGGTGAACTCAGAGCACAAACCCCATTCCCAAAGAATCAACTCCAAAAAATCCATTACAGCAACATTGTTGCAGTATATTTTCAGACCAGCTAAAAGACAAATGGTTCGTGTTGAAATGATCTTAAGCAAGAGCTGTGAGTAGGTTTGGCAAACATCAAGAATTTCAGTTAATATTATCTCACAACCAGAGGCTTAAAATCCAGACTAAGATAGAGAAAGGATGAAAAGAAAAGTAGTTACCAATGTTTAATGTAAGGAATGTGAGTCAGGAACCTCCAACTGCTCTTTTATGCCTTCACCCTGGATTGGAAGACTCAGGAAGCTGCTGTAAGCAAGGAGCTCTGCACAACCAACCGCGTCTGTGTGAACTGCATGAACCAGCCACAGTTCCACACACCATGCTTTCCTGAGGGCCGCGGCATCCAAGAATTCATGCCACCAGTGCTCTTAGAATAAAAATTAACCTTTCCCCTCTCAAGAGATATAAAGTTCTTTCCTGTGGTCCCTCATCCAAAACTGTTTTCTGGACAAATCACCAGAGCAACACCCATTCAGAAAATCAGAAATAAGGTTGCCAAGAAAATGGGAAGGTAAAGAGACAATACTGTGGGAAAAGGCCATGTTGCAAATTCCTTAATAGATCTTCAAAATTTCTAGAAGGCTGATTTAAATTTGGTTCATGCCCAAGATTTTAATTCATTTATTCAAAAGGACAGAATGCAAACTTTGGACATGAGTAATCCTGGGAGGCTTAACCCAGAGAACACTAAAAGATCAAAGTCTATTTAAGACTATTCTAAGATAAAAAGGTCTTCAGATCATTTGTGGGCCGCATCCACATTCTGGAGCCTCTCTCAATTCTGACTCAAGCTACGTACTTGGCTCCAGAAGAAAACTTAACACTGTCTGAACTAGAGAGTCCTGCAGGCAGAGCTGGATATCGCAGGTATGCTCTGGTGAGCAGCAAGTCTTCTACTTTTGGTTTTGTTCTGCTCAGCGGTCCCCCCTCATGGTCCAGCTTTTCAGTGCACTTCTGATGTCCTTTCCAGTAAAAGCCAGGTGTGGCAAAATTTTTGTAATCTAGAATGTGAGTTGATCATGTCAGTGTGCACTTAAGAGAAAGGAAAATATATTTTAAGAAGAGAGAAAAGAAAATCTACTGAACCAAATAATTTTCAGCTTCCAAGCAACACTTTTTAAGTATGTCCTCCACCAGTGTGAAGAGCTCAGGACAAACAGCATACCGCTAGTACCCTGCTTTCCTGTGGCTTTCTAGCTGTATTTAGGTTTACTTTGCTCTGTCATCTGTGTTGTGTCTATAAGATCTACTTATTTCCCTCCTTAGTCTTTTTTTGCTTCTAAAAACAAAAACTAGGGGGATTTAAAGAGGAAAGGAAATAATGTTTCCATACATTATTTTAATAGAGCAAACCTAAAAGTTTCACACAAAAGGAAGGAGAGAGAGAGAGAGAGAGAGAGAGAGAGAGAGAGAGAGAGAGAGAGAGAGAGAGAGAGAAGGAAGGAAGGAAGGAAGGAAAGAAAGAAAGAAAGAAAGAAAGAAAGAAAGAAAGAAAGAAAGAAAGAAAGAAAGAGAAAGAAAGATGGACAAATCGGTAGCATTTCTATACATCAATAAAAATATTGCTGAGAGTCTTGAGGCCATAATGTTAAGTGAAATAAATCAGACACATGGATTTAAATATCGTGTGGTTTCTCTTATACGAGAAACCCAAAATATAAATAAAGAGCAAAACATTGAGCTGACAATAGGAAGTAGGAAAATCCTTTTCAAATGGGAGAGGGAAGGAGAGACAGAGAGAGGAAGGAAAGGGAAAGGGACCGAAAAGAGAGAATCCAGAAAATGGAAATTTCCCCATTTTTCATGTGGGAAAATTAGTCAGGAAAAGCAAGGAGGGGTGGGAGGGAGAAGGAACAAAAGAAGAATGAAAATGTGGTATGTACCTGTGCAAACTCCATGAGACACACGTCACCGTCATGCACTGTTAACACATACTAATAAAAATAAGTCTAAAATATTGCTGAGAAAGACATAAGACAATCTCACTCACAAAAAGTACTAAAAATAAAATAAAATACTTAGGATAAGTTTAACCAAGGAATGAATTATCAATATATATCCACATTGTGGACATATATTGGTAATTTTAATTTTTAATAATTTTAATGATCAAATCAGCATAACATGTTGAATCTTTAATAGTTTCAACAGTCTAACATTATTTCTACAGGTTTGCATGATCTGAAATTTTACATATTTTTCTTAATGTTTAATTTTAAGGCTATTAATATTCACCATTATTACATTTACCTTAGTTATGCATTTCTAGGTCTATAAATCTAAATCAACAAGTTCCCAGGGTCATCAATTTCTCAAGTCTTCTAATTAAGCTGAATTCTGTGTAGAAATATGGCTTACCAATCCTTGAAATATAATTAAAGTCTATACATTATTTCCTATCTCAACACTATGCTCTTCTTTAATATCTAATTAATTATTCTCCTAAATAAAAAAATACAGAAAAATCCCTTCTTGTAGTATTTCTTTGCATGATCTTACACTTCTCTTGCTCCTCCATTTGGGAGTTCTCATCCATTCCATAAATCAATAGTATGAAATATTTTTTCATTGCAAACTGATTTCAAACATGTAAAAAACAAATGAACACACATGTTTTTCATGTGTCTCTTTCCTTCCCTGTTAGCTCACAATTATGACATGATAGTTGGTGCTATCGCTGCAGGGCATATTTGTGATAGCGAAATGTTCACTAAGCCAGAAGCACAAACCCATCGTCCCTATCTCTGATACATTACTATGCTAATCTCCAGATGGCAGTGCCACAAGGGACTCTAATCTGAATGTCTTTGATATAAAGTAAATATCCAATGTTTTTAAAAATGCATCTATGGCAAAATGACCAAGGCAAGTTCATTATACACTATTTGTATGATGAAACACAGATTTTTCATTGAAGTAAATTCCTAAAGTCAGATTCCTAAATTCTAAATAGAATAAGCCTTAAAAGTGATTACAGTGATGTTTTTTTAAAAATCTCAGGCAAATCTATACAATTCCCTACTTTTAATCTAGTATGTTTTCATTTAGGCAATAATGAGACAGGCACATTTTCACTCACTTTAGTTCTTCTCCAACAGGCAGTGTTGGCCCCAAAATTGTAGCTCCCCCTTCCTAAATGACTACATGATAATCAGCTAAAGATAATTCATGGCTACGATGCACTTTCAGGGAACTGTCACTTAATAAACATTTATACCTATACTATTATTTTGATCTTTCAAGCACCAGCTTGACTCTCTCTTCTCCGTTTGCCCAGCTCTGCACTGTTCCTTTCTCCATTTAAGACCTTATGAAAAGACAAATGTCCATGTTACCTGCTAACTAAAATCACATTTAACTTCTTTGAAAATTCTTTGTCTACATCTTTTAAAACCAAACCCCTTCTCTCTGGGAAAGTGTCCATGTACTACATACAACATTTTGCAAATAATCCCAGGGGTTCAAAGCATCCCTCAAGCCTGCCTTTGGGGGGCAGGTCTCTGGTCCCCACAGCAAACTGTGCTCATGAAGCCAATTCCCACATAGTCCACTATTCAAATCCCACCTCGACCACAGCTGTCCACCTCTTCAGCCCTTCCTTCCGTCAATACTGATGAGCCCAAATTAACTTGGGGTTCCCTGAGGACACCTTGTCCAACTCCTTCAGCTCAGGTGGTTCTTCAGCTTCTCTGGCTTCCCTAGATAGAGAGGAACTGAGAATTCTATCTCCCTCAAAGGAGTCACATATGTAAGTTATGCCTTTCAACCTAACCGCTAAATCCCCCCAAACAGATACAGCGTATCTTACTCCTCTGTAGTTTCTCCACAGAACTAGGCACAGGGCCAGGGACCCGGTGAGTACTTCGTGAGCAGCCAGCCAGCCATCTGCTCATCTAGCCGCCCCTGCTTGGCCCCGGCAAAGAGGGGGCCAGGACGTATGTCCCTATCAGCAGCACCCGTGTCATGTAGTGATCAGGACTCTCGTACACCATTCTATTTGGTCATTCAGGAACATTCATCAAGTTCCTAAATAATGCCAAGCACTAAACTAGGCACCAGAGATGCAAAGACGACAGAAACAGTGTATTTACAGTGTGCTGCCTGCGAGGAGAGTGGCACATGTAAGACCGCAGGAGAAAGGGGCGGCTCTTTCTGGAGATGTTAGTGACGTCATCGCAGAGAACAGGGTGCTCAAAGCATATGCTGAAAAAATACGTATGATCTTACCAGCCCGCTGAGGATGAGAAATGCATTCCAGGAGGGGGAGAGCAAGCGCAAAGGCAGGGGTGCACGGAGTAGCACCTTCCTCCATCCGCTCCTCACCTTCCCGACTCAGCCTTGGGATCAACCTCCGCTCCAGAACGGCCAGCTTTCCTCACATGCAGGAGCGCTTAGTTGAACTAAGTAATGAAAACTTATTTTTAATTATTTCCTAAGGTACATTGTCTAGAAAATACAAACTTAGAAGTACTAAGCAAATTTAGTATTTTGGATTTGGACAGTCAATCCAGAAACCATAATTTAGAGAGAGAAGTAAATATATGTGACTGACTCAACACTCATTTTACTGGGTGATTCTGATAGAGAGTTTCAACACAATTTTAATTTTAATGCTCTATCTGCCTTTAAAGGATGAAACATTATCAAGAAAAGTGATCTGAAAGTTGTTTAGTCACTGTTTCCACTCCTGTATCACTGACCTCTCCAAGCGGGTTTCAGGTTCCCTGTCTGCTGCCTCTAAAAACCTCTCTTTGGGCTTTAAAACAACTACGGAGTCACTTTCATGGTGAAGTTCAATATCCTGCTTCAAAACCCAAATACGATTCACATATTGCACCTTCGATATTTCTAAAACCAAAAAAATCTGCTTGGAATATTTTTAAAAAGTACTTTTCTCCAGGATACTTCTCTCCCTCTAAGAGCTGAAAATGGAACTCATTTAAATGTATGCAGTGATACTGCCTAGGGCTCATTTTTCTGCCTTGTATTTTAAGGACAAAAATTAACGACACTGTTAAACTCATCTTGAAGAATGCTAATCGTATTGAAGTATGTCAGCAGTCTGGCTTTTAAAAAGGAAGCTGGAAAAAACAGAGATATCATTCTAGGCACTTAACTACAAGCCGTTGTCCTCTCTTCTCCTGATAGAAGCAAAGAAAATTTTACTCTCAGACCATAGAAGATGCTTGAAAACTTACAATACAGATACAAAGCAGCAAATACGGTGGCACGAGTCTATAATCTCAGCGCTTGGGAGGCTGAGGAAGGAGGGTGGTGGGTTCTAGGGCAGACTGGGCTACTTGGCAGGTCTACGGCCAGCCTGGACTATATGGCCTGACTCAAACCAAAAACAAAAAACCACAAAGCCTCATAGACAGTGCTACATAAACTGTGTTTTTATTGTTCTTGTTAATCTCATCTATACGTAATCAATTAAACATGAAGAAAAAATGTCCCAGAAAAGTCATTTAAAACTCTCTAGATTGTTTTACGAATCTGTGTGTTGCCACTGGGGCTGTGAGGACCCCGTCTGAAAACACCAAGAACAGTGAGATAACGACCATCAGGCTCACACTTCACATATGTATTGTGCATTATGATTTTAGGAACTCTTTCCTAAGTTACGTCTCAAGTGATCATCCTCGAGTCAACAACAAAGTCTAGACTCCAGAAGCACCATGCGCAGAGACATGTGGCTAGCTAGTGTCATGACTAGAATCAAATCCCGGATCACTGTGATACAGAAAGATTTCCATGACACTAGATATAAAATGATGACACAATCTCTCTCCCTACCCTTCACTCACTTTGATTTCTGTTTCTTAATAGAGCCATTGATTCAAAATATATATAGTATGTTTGGATCATGGGATTTTATTTTAAGTTTTCACTTTTAAAAATTTATTAAAGAGCTCAGTACCAAGTTCTTCTTTATTCAAAGTGAAGCTTACTAGAACAAGGGCGGTCCAAAGCCAATACCGATGTTTTTGCATGTGATTCTCTTGTACTGTTTTATATCACTGCTGAGTGTCACTCTAAACCAAAGGTTCCTCCTCCTCATTTGCTGGGCCAGGCTCCTGCAAGAAAGCACTGTAAATGGCTTTCTCTGTAGGCTTCCAAAGAAACTCTCAGAAAGCTCTCAGGAAGCACGAGGGGCATGTAGGAAGGCCCAAATGATACTACATATTTAAGACCATAAAACTCTAATATCAATCTTAAGAACACATCAGTAAATAATAGTTTTTCAAGAACCCTGAGAAAACCAGTAAGGGAATAATTTTCCCTGGATCCCTAACTACTAAAACAGCATTAAATGTCTTCCTTTCTTTCATTTATTTGTTCACTCACTCATGCATCCATTGCACATGAAATCTACTGTCCCAGATTCAGTGGTGACGATGTTTCTGCCTTGTGGTGCTTCCACATTCCAGAAGGAGAGTAGGAGAGGGAATGAACCCATAAATAAACAACCCCAGGTGCTGCTAAATATCAGGAAAAGATAAAGTAATAGGATAGGAGCAATGGGATGAAAGACAGAGCAGAAGCAGGAAAACCGGTTGAAAAGCTACTATATTCTCCCAGGTAAGAGATCAAAGTACAGAGTGGAGGGCTAGGTACGTAGCTCAGTGACAGTGTTCTCACCTCACACGCATAAGGCCCTATGTTCAGTTGCTAGCGCTACAAAAAACAAAAGTAGATTGTAGAAAAGCAGTTAGTGTGGGGAACAAAGAAACTTAGGATTATTTCTGAGGCTTTGGCTGAGCAAAGGGGCAGCCAGAGATGCTACCAGCTAAACAGAGAGGCCTTTCGGGGCAACAGTAAGGATAAGGCTTTCTCATTAAGTCACATGAAATGCTGTAGAGGCAGAGATGTTAAAAACAAAGCAAAGAACAGACAGCTAGGTAGGCAAATGTAAAGCTCAGAAAAGTCACAGCTGGAGAGGTATCAGAATACAGATGTGATTTAAAGTCAGGAGACCAGAGTTCAACTGGGGATGGGTGTGAGCAAAAGGGGTTCAGGTCAAGCCTTAGCCACATATTAGCTAACTTGGGCAAAGTCTAAGCTTCCTCTAATCTTTCCAGGTAAGCCTGATGTGTATCCAGATGTGCTAGGAAATCTCCATAGCACTACACAAATGTGTGTCGGTATGGAGCCCCTGGAAATGGAAAACCATAGGAAGAGAGAAACAGTAAAACCAGGAATGAAAATTGAAGTTTCCTGACTATGATAATGATATTACCAGCTATCACAACAGACAAATAAAACAAACTGCCAACAAATTGCAGGGAAATGAGGTTGGGGTATCTCTACTTCTAGTCCACTGAAATGGGGAAGAATTCACTAACAAACACAGCAACTGAAAATAATGCACCAGGCTACTCACAGTGATTGCTGCCAGAGATAAGGTTTCTAGAGAATTATTTAAAAGCTTAATTTATATCATGAACATATATTGCTTTTATAACTAGAAGAAGAAAACAACATAACAGGCTAAAATAAAGAATTATGATCTCTATAAAAACACTGATTTGTCATAACATACATGTAGCAACTTATGAACTACTTTCAGTAAGCACCAGTGTGAATTTGGAATCACCAAAGGAGTGATAAAACTGGACTAGTGGGTGGTTCTTGCTAAACTATACACTAATGTGTGTTGGTAAGATACAAAGTAAAATGTGAATTGACTGACTATTTTTTCAAATGCTGAGGTTTTCTAATATAATTATTCCAGAAAGTTAAAAAATTCCAAACATTTTGCTATTATATACTTTAAAATAATAAACAGGTAGGTATTATTTTTTCCAGTTGGATCCATCAAAATTTGTTAACTGCTTTTAAAAGTAACAGACAAACAGGATTACAAAATTGCTGTATTATTGTATAAACACCAAGGGTATGACCACATGCTTTGCTATGCTCTGGCTTACCACTATCTGCCCACTCTACTTATGCTATAGATTTACCAAGTTTAACCGACAGCCTCAGGTTTTACTAGAAATGAAAAGTGCTGCACATAAAAAATTCTTCTGATCTTTTTGAAATTGTACCTGTGGTTTTCAGTGTTACTGTATGTTTTAAAAAATAAACACTAAGGGACTTTGTAGAAAGCCATAGTCTTTGCCATGTTTGTAGAAGGAAGAACTCCCTCTAACTTTATAAACCAAACTTTTAAAATGATAAGAAATACTTTTTGTACTCTATGTAAATCAGTAAACAATACAATTTCTTGTCTTCCAAGTCTCTTGTTGGCTCTTCTACTTGCAATTCAAGGTAGTTGCCACTAGAAGGCACTGCTGATCTGATTTATAACTGGGCCACCACATCTTTCCAGGTTTTAAACTAAGCAAAAATCTTTTCCTCGTAACAAAACTGAATTTCTTAAGCAAAGAACTTTGAAATATTTTAAAAGAAGAACTCGAGCCAATTTAGGATGGTCTCTACACACACTGTTCTTTCTCCAATTACTATCGTTCTACATAAAGTACTCCAGATGAAGTCTGCAATATGTAACTACAAAATGAATGTAAATATAATAGCATTTAAGTCAGGCACCGCTGTACTTTCAGATGAGAATGATAAACATAGAGAAATATTCTCCAAAGCAAGCTGCTTCTCACATGACAAGAATGTGTTCGGGGTAAGAAGCAAATTACAGGTCTAGCCTCCTGTCTCCACGAGGGCCTGCAGAGCCACGCACAAAGGCGTTCGTGTGCTGCCGAGACCCGTGTCTCCTGGTCTCTCCCTTCTGAGGCTGCAAGAGTCAACATGGCAAGTGCCTGGCCCAGGCAGCTTCTGTAGCCATTTTGGGCTTGTGAAGAGGACTGGCCGGGACAGCAGAGGCCTTTGTCTCACGCGTGCAGATGCTCTTTGCTACTCTTTGTGTCAGAAATAACCGGGGAAATAAACCTGCACAAAGCTAACAAAGCCTCTTTAAAAACAAAAGTCATAAGAAGTAAACTTGACCTTTCAAAGAACAACTTTTTAAAGAGAATCCGGTATTTTTAAAAAGATAAAATACAAAGTGATACAGAAAAGCCCTCACAGCTAACACGGAGGCAGCACTTCGCCCACTCACTGAGAGCCAGTTAAAGGGGCAAGGTGCTGAGAAAGGGGTTCAGAGCAGCACTACAGAGGACGTGCGTGTCCTTGTCATCACAGAGCCTGCTTTTTAGTAACAGGCAATGTTCATAATGCAGAATTACTTCCAATGTTCCAGTAAGTCAACAGAAAATGATGTGATACTTCCAATCATTTTTGGAAGTAAAGCTGATGTAAGATAATGGAAATTAAACTCACCAATAATGCTATTATGTCAGGTAGGAATATGAATCTGTGAAGAAAAAGAAAATAATTCAAAAGGAAGCTCTTTGGTCTTTGGTAGATCCATCTCTCCCACAGGAAGCAGGCTCTGCTTCGCGGCCTAGGAGGTTACACACAGCGGCATGGGTCCTTCACTTCACGTTTATCAGGCAAAGCAAATAGACAGTTTGGATGTTTTACAAGAAAACAAGATCGGCTTGTTAGCGGCGGAGACGCCCGGCAATCCCACGTTTCGCGCGTGTCGGGCGGGCCGCGCGGAGGGCCCCAAACGCCGCCGGGAGCGGAGAGAAAGATTTGCTGGGTCCTAGCGCCCCGAGAATACAGACAGCTCGATCCCTCCCGCCCCCCGACCCGGCCCAGCTCTCCGGGGAATCCCGACAGAGATCGGCTCTCTGGCGGCGGCAACGCCCAGCGGTCTCACGTTTCGCGCTCATCAGGCGGGCCGCGCAGAAAGCCCCAAAGGATAGACTGGCACCTTGGAACCTTCATGCCTGCAGGGACTCCAATAACTGGTGAGATATCGGCGCTCGCGACCAGATCACCGAGTGGGGGAGGAGATCCATCCCTATACCTGCAGGGAACCCTGGGAGGGTGGGGGAGCAGTCTTACACACCTCACCCAGGTCACTAG
>PVLD010021403.1:0-31532 GCA_004027595.1 Dinomys branickii
CTCTCGCTGGGCTGAGCTTCTTCCCGATTCAGGAAAAACCGGTTAGAGCGCGCACTTAACTCACCCTGTGATCGTGCAGACAGGAGTGCCGTTCAGATGTTTTTCCCTGGATGGAGATTTTCCCCGACTCAGAAATCCCGCCGGCCGGTCGCTGTTGCTCCAGTTCACGCAGCGCTGGCTGCGGGGTGGGGTTCTAAGCAGGATCCCGGAGCGCTGCCCGGTTTGGTGCAGTTTGTCCCAGTAGCACGTTCTCTGTCGGGTTCAGGAGCTGAAGCCGTTCTTCCCTCCACACACGCTCTCTCGGCTGGTCATCTTCTTCCCGGAAGTCCTTATTTCTGTCTTCATATTGTTGTATTTCATTGTTTGGGTGGTAATCCTCTGGGAGGTTCTCTTTCTGCTGCCTACCCGGTCGCCATCTTCCCAGAAGTCCCCAGCATAAGACTCTTTATTAAGAGGTATATGATCTGAGTAGTAACAGTTGCTGAAGTTTGGTATCTTTATGTAGCATTTTCTTTTTGCTTTGATACCAACATAAGACTGAAGGATACTGAAATCTCCAAAGTCCAAAGACATTACCTGTTGAACCATAGTCCTATGTAACACTGTAGTATTAAAACCCTTTTGAAATCTGCACTAGTTATAGACCTGTCCTAATCAGGGTAAGACTGCTTGGGAATAGAAATGAAAAAAGATAGTTTTGAGTTTTCTGTGTGGTGCTGATAGGAGGGGACAAATGGTAGAATACCTCATTGCTTCTCACTAATGAAGGCAACTCGGAGAAATACCAGAATGTACTCCAACTCATTTTTCAGCAAGGTGTGAGCGTTGGCTTTAGCTTATGCTAGATGGCCATGGCACTGATTTCGTGTGTGAAACACAAAACATTTTCACACTGTGATCTAAGTCTTAATTGCAAGCTATATTGAGATTTAAAATGATGTTTTGGCTATATTTCATCCTCGAAGCCTGAGTTACAGCACCAGTCTGTGATCATTATTAGTAACACAAAGTGTAATCCTGCAGATAAGCACCAGGTAAGAGCCTGCTTTGGTAATCTGATTAAACTAGAACACTGGAAAATAAGCTATGTCTACAGAAATCTCTAAAAGAAGCAACAAATCAAATTACATACCTAAATAAATGTTTCAAAGGGAAAGCGGGTGGGTCCCACGGTCTTTGCTATGTCGCAGTCCCGCTCACCCTCAGGCTGCAGCTGGACCACAACACTGTGTTCACTCACCTGATTCTCTGCCTCGCTGCTGTCAGTATCTTCGTTGTCCTCTTCCTCAGAGTCTGAAGATTCTGTCATGTTCTGATGCGAGTGGGACTCTGAAAAGCCCCAAATGACTGGGTCCTGACAGAGGCGAAAATGTCTAAGCAAAGAGATGTGATCTGACACTTCGTTTTCTTCTTGACTGCTGTCTGTGTCAGCGTTGGAATCATTTTGAGAAGAAACAACTTTTTGCTTGCAGACTGGACAGGTTTTCTTGGATTTGGTTAGCCAGGGCGCTCCACGTTTGCAGTGATAAGCATGGGGACAGGGAAGGAGTCTGAGTCTGTCTCCATCTTCATATTCATCCAAGCGAACGGCACATACATCACACCCATCTCCTCTCTTGAATCTATGTACAGGGAGTTTCTTAGGTTGATCTTTACCAAGTCTGTTTCTTCTAGCTCTGTGTCTGTCCTGGACAAATTTTGTGATCATAAAAGTGACTATTAGGCTGAGACAGATGCCCACTGTAATGAGGAAGGGAATTAGATAGTATTCTAGAGGAAGACTAAATTCTGGAGCTAGGATAATGTGACCCCTTTTTTATGTGTGAATTAATCTTTCAGGGAATTAGCTGATGATTCACCCATAAAGACACATGGAACGTCAATTTTCTTTAATGCATCAACTGTACTTATGGTCGTTGGATCCCATGCTAATGAGGTCTTCAGAATCAACATTGTGAACAATGACTGCTTTGTATCTGGCTCTCTGTGCATTTAAAACCTTTATATCAAAATTACAATCAAGTATTCTAATTAACATGAAGAAAGTGCCAGATGAGTTGTCTTTTACTGGTGGAGGCAGTATGGGTTCACAAGCATTCTCTGGTTTTGAATTAATCAAAAAAACCTTTAAACCTTCAGCTGGAGGTCTCTAACCAAATTTTGCTGGAAGATCATTAAATGTTTGAGATGCATTTTCAAAATTATACACTAAAATGTCTGCTCCTATAGGTAGTAGGTTTAAGAATGCAAAGAGCTGGATGGTGAAGATGGTGTAGACTTGTGTAGCTAAAGCGTAAGCATCCCTATGGAGAGGAGCATCTCATTGGTAAGTCATGTATAATCCCAGCACTTGGAAGGCTGAGGCGGGAGGATTGGCATGAGTTCAAGGCCAGCCTGGGCTACATAAGCAAGTTGAAGTCTGGAGGGCTGGCCCTAGGGACACAGGCTCGCTGGCCTCGTTGCTGCAGGAGAAGACCCTAGCCTAGTTTATAACCGAACATCCACACTGACCCCCACAGCCCTACAATGTAACATTTTTGAAAGACAGGTTGTTACTATGTAGTCTAGGCTGGTCTTGAACTTGCTATGTAGCTCAGGGAGCCTCAAACTTAAGGTACTGCCTCAGCTTCCCATGTGCTGCCGTTCCCAGTGTACACCACCACGCCCGGTGATATCATTTAACTTTTCAGAAGTGAAGGTAGAGCTTTTTCGTACAGGAAGGGGCTCCGGAGTTGGAGGGAGTGGGGAGTGATAGTGAGGAAAGGGACAAAAACAGGAACTGAGATGTGTGTGTACACGTACAAGCTCCCATGAGAAATGTAAGCATCGTGCATGGCAAACAGGGGCTGGTAAAAAATACTTAAATTTAAAAAACCAACCAACCAAATGAACAAAAACAGAAAATATCAATAATGTAGCATATATACTGGGAGAAATAGTGAGACATTAACATCTCATACTATTTTATTCTGGTGGCTACAAATATTGTGTGTGTGTGTGTGTGTGTGTGTGTGTGTATGTGTGTGTGTGTGTGTGTGTGTGTGTGTTGTAGGATGGTTAATATCCAGATCAGTTTCATATGATGGAAAGCGGACCTCAAGTAGGTGGAAGATAAATAAGCTTAAAAATAAAAGCCTAGCAGAGGTTCCTGCGGTTTATAAAAAGGAAGTGTTTGAGGGAGGAGATTGATGACTGAGGATTAGTAGACCGGGGGAAGCTGGTGCAGGGTTTTGTCACAGGCCTTAAAGGCAGTAGGGTGGGGCCATGCCCCCTTCCTTGCTGGTAGGATGGGAAGTATCATCAGAGGGTAATAAATATATTTAGTTTAAACTTCAGTTCTTTATGTTTATATGAGAAGATTAGATTACAGATTTATTATAATTCATTCCCCAAATAGTCAGGGATGAATAAAAAATGAAAGAATTCCCTATTAATCATATTATCAGGATGGGGGAAGCAGGAAGAGGGTGTGTGTGGATGACACAGAATAGGATGAAAGCCGTGATGGCGGTCAGACGCCCACGGCGTCTTCTCTTTTGTTTTCTGCCTGACCTTCTTGGCTTGGCAATACCAGCCAGAGCTACGTGCTCCTCCTAAGGGTAGGGCTGGTGAGAAAGAGACTGCTCCCATACTTCTGAAAGGTCATGATCTTAAAAGGAAAATCATCACCCCAATTCCTCCCCTTAAAAACCTTTTTTCTCCCAACTTCTCACATCAGGGAAATACACTGATAGTCCCTAATGCTTGCCTTTATCTTCGGTGTAGTGATTAGAGTCAGATGTTTAGATACTCCAGGCTAATTCACCCTGACTTGGCCATGGTGGAGACCATAAATCCATTTGTCAGATACTGGGTGATTGCCATTTTTGTTATGTATATAAATTATGTTGGACCTGGAGTCTGATGTAAAGTTATTCATTATGCTGCTTGTCAACTAATTATCACAGAAGTCTTTGTTTGATGTTGGTCCAGATTGTCTAATTTCAGGACTATGAAATGCAGTTACTGGGTGCCAATTTCAAATTCAGATGTCACCTACAGGTTTTCTAAGCTTGTTCTGTACAGCAACTGAAATCTTACAAGTGGTTCTCAGTATATAAAGAAATGGTTCAATGCTGTTAAAGAGGGCCAGGGATTTAGCTTAGTGGCCCAGCACCTGCCTGGCAAACCTGAGATTCTGAGTTTGATTCCTGTCACCCCCTACCCCCCCCCAGTGCTGTTAAAGAATATTAGACACATATTATATGCATATTATCTAAAAAATAAATGTTACTGATTAAGTGGAAGGTAAACCTAATGGATCCATTAGGAAAATGGACATTGGAATCAAACCTCAGTTTGAGTCATGGCCTTGCCACTTACGAGATGCTTAATCTCTCTTCACCACATGTTCCCTACATATACAATGGGCATAGCATAATACAATACCTGTTTTTTAGTGATTTTTAACAATTAATGAGATAATGTATGTAAAGACTTTAGCCTAGCAATTGTGAGTGCTCAAAATATACCAGTTGCAATTAATAATAATAATAATAATAATAATTATAGAAACAAATTATAAAGGTGCTACCCTTTAACATCCTGTATCATCATACTTTGCTAAACATGCAGATGGATTAATGTCTGTAGTTATTAATATTGATATTGTAGAACATAATTATTTTGCCCATTCGTTCTTTGCAATGACACACAGAATGGCAGTAATATGTCCTGAAGGTGAATTATTGGGAAACGACATTGTGTTAATTTTTTTAAATATCCAGTTAAAATGAAATCTTCAAAGTTTCCATCCACTGTCTTGCCCCTTCCCCTACTTGAAGAGAAATTTCGTGGTGACAATGCATGTATAATTTCCATGCTGGCACAAAACAAATGGTCTAAATTCAGTAAGTTTTGGAAGCAACATGCTGCAGGAGAAAAAGAATAGGACCAGGAGGCAGAAGTCTGAACACCCCACCCCAACCCCACTGGTGTGCTCAGCTTTGGAGGACAGATCTTAAGAACGTCATCAGTTCTATGACACTGCTGTGACTCCAATCAGCCATTGCTGCTTTTGTGCACATTTCTGGTATTGCTACTTGTGTTTATGTCCCTTCTTATGCTTGTAATACTTCACATAGGTACATTGTTGCTTACCTACCAGATGGTGAATTCTGTGAATATATTTTATGTATCTTTATACCCCAGTGCCCAGCATACAACCTAACACTGCCTGTAAAGATTTCTTGAATGGTTGCAGGACTAGTGTCAAAGCATGGGTTTTGGTTTGCATCCTGGGTGGTCTTGGGTAATTTATTCACTCTTTCTAACCCTGCAATTTCTTTGTCTCTAAAGTGAATGTAACATTTAATTTGTCTCTCACAAATAATTGATGCAAGTTTAACTGAAAAGTATACCTATTTCCTGTACATTTCTCAACATGCCAGGCAATAAAAGAATTTTCAAAACTAGTCATGATAATAACAATATTGGAAACCAAGCTATAATATGGTGCAGTTTATAGTAGTGACACTCGGAAGCAACTGAAATTCCATCACTAGGGCACTTGCTAAGTAACTGGTGCTCCATGCATATATTACTAAGTAGCTGATAATAGTTATTGATTGTTGTGTGCTAGGCCCTGTTCTAAGTACTTAACAAAGATCTCATTTAATCCTTATGACACTTCTGGGAAATCTAGATGGTACTCTCCCCAGTTTACAGATGAAGTAGAAAGTATGGATGGCATAGAAAGAGGAACACAATTTTTTGTTAGTACACGTTTGCCATAGAAAATGATTACATTTATTGTGGGAGGTTGGTACATGTACATAACACATCTTAATTTTTTTATCCCCTACCCCACCCACCCCTTCCTGCTGCTTCCAATCTTAGTTCCCTTCCCATTTGCAAAAACTGTTTCCATTTTCATTCCTTCAATTCTTTCCCCACCCCTCCTTCCTCTATCTCTTGTGTTTCTTATGTAAGAGGAACCGTGTGATATTTAAACTTACATGTCTGATTTTCTGATTTATTTCACTTAATATTACAGTTTCATGGTGTATCCATTTACCTATGAATGCCTCAAGCTTATCCTTCTTTGTGACAGCATAGTGCCCATTGTGTATGAAAACACTTCCTTTATCTACCCATCTGTTTATGGGTATATGGGTTCTTTCCGAGACTTAGCTATTATAAATTGCGCTTCTATAAACCTGGGTATTCATGTGTCACTGTAATC
Source organism: Dinomys branickii (assembly GCA_004027595.1). NCBI lineage: Eukaryota > Metazoa > Chordata > Mammalia > Rodentia > Dinomyidae > Dinomys > Dinomys branickii. The sequence goes on from PVLD010021403.1 coordinate 6,224, forward strand.
ACTTTTTTTGGTACCAGAAATCAAACTCAGAACCTTGTGCTTGCCAGGCAGGCCCTGTGCCACTGAGCTATATCCTCAGCCCCATGACTTTAATTCTTTTGGGAAGATTCCTAGAAGGGGAATCGCTGGGTCAAATGGAATTTCTCCTTTTAGTTTTTTGAGGAATCTTCATACTGACTTGCATAGTGCTTGTATTAGTCTGTGTTCCCACCAACAATATGGAAGGGTCCTTTTCCCTGGAGCCTCAGCAGCGTTTGTTATTATTTAATTTCCTTTCCCCCCTTGTGCCCTGAAGTAACTTTATTTAGTGTAACTAGATATAAATACATAATAATATATCCTTATCACAGCAAGTCTTTTACATAATAAATTTGTCACTGACATCTTCCATAACAAAACACCTGAATCTAAGTTATCAGAAAAGAAGCAAAAATAGAAACATTAGCCAGAGCAATTAGACAAGAGAGAGAAATAAAAGGAATAAGGATTGGAAAGGAAGAAAAATTGGTTTGCAGATGACGTGATACTCTACATAGAAGACTCCAAAAACTCCACCAAAAGACTTGTAGATTTAATAACCAAATTCAGTAGCATAGCTGGATACAAAAGTCAATTTTCAAAAATCAATAGCCTTGCTTTTTTTTTTTACATTTTGAAATGTTTCCTTTTTATTTAGACATAAAACACATTTATAGCATGCAGGTTAGCTTAAAATTATATGGCATCTTCTCAAACCAATTACTTTGAGTGTATTGTCAAGCACTGAAAATAATCTAATATATTCCACAGGTAGACTCAGACACTCTACTGTTACCCTATGTCAAAATTGAGTTAAAAAATCAGTAGCATTCCTGTACACAAAAAACAAACACACTGAGAGATAAATTAGGGAAATCACACCTTTCATAATAGCATCAAAAAAAAAAATACTTAGGAATCAATCTAACACAGGAAGTAAAAGATCCATACAGTGAAAATTACGGTGCTCTGAAAAAAGAGATTGAAGAGGATTTCAGAAAATGGAAAGATATTTCTTGTTCATGGATAGGAAGAACCAATATTGTGAAAATGGCCATACTCCCAAAATTGTTGTACAGACTCAATGCACTCTTGATTAAAATACCATTAGCATACCTCACAGATCTAGAGAAAACATTCCTGAAATTCATCTGGATCCAGAAGGGACCAGGAATAGCAATGATGTCTGTGGTTTATTGAAAGGAACAGTTAATGCTTAAAATTTTCTTTTCTTTTGACCAATTTTGTATGTTTGAATTTGGTAATCAGAATGACTGATCTGACAACAACAATGTGCAATATAAGAACCATTGTTGAACTCCTACCATCTTGTGTGGTGAAGCTCTGCCTCATTTCCAATTTTTTTATTACTTATTATTGTCTTTGATTGTTTGATCAATATTACACTCATGTCTGGTGGACTGAGGAACTTTGTTGATGATAACAGTATATAATGTAGCAACCATTGTTAATTCCTCTCATTTTGTCTTGAGGTCATGTATCATTTTGTTGTTTGTATGTTGTTTTGATTTTGTCTTGTTGTTTTGTTAGTTTTTTTAAATTTTTTAAAATTAAAAAGAAAAAGGCAAGGCAGGAGGCATCACAATCCCTGAATAGAAATTATACTACAAAGCTATGGTGATAAAATCAGCATGATACTGGCAAAAAAAATAGACCTGAGGGAGGATCAGTGGAACAGATTGGAAGATGCAGACACAAGTGCAAACACTCAGCCACATTATCTTTGCCAAAGGGGCTAAACAATTTCACTGGAAGAAAGATAGCCTCTTTAATAAATGGTGCTGGAAAAACTGTCTTTCCACATGTCAAAGACTAAACTTACATCCATGTCTATCACTATACACTAAACTAAAGTTAAAATGGTTCCAAGATCTAAATATTAAATTGGAAACACTAAATCTATTGGAGGGGAAAGGAGATAGAAATCTTGAAGACATAGGGGTCAGGAGAGAGTTCATAAACAAAAACAAAACTGCATGGGAAATATTTCAAAGAATCAACAACTGGGATCTCATCTTATTGAAAAGTTTTTGCCCATGAAAAGAAATCACCAACAGAGTAAAAAGAAAACCCATGAATTAGGAAAAAATTTTAGCTGACTGTCTCTAAGGCAAAGGACTCCTATCTAAAACATATAAAGAATTTTAAAAAATCAGGCTGTCTAAATTCAAATACCCAATTCAAAAATGGGCATCTGAGATGAATACACACTTGTCAGGTGAAGAAATACAAACGGCAAATAAATATATGAAAAAATGTTCAACATCAGTGGTCATTCAAGAATTACAAATTAAAACACTGAGATTCCATCTCACTCCAGAAAGAATGGCTATCATCAAAAGTCAACCAGTAACAAATGTTGGAAGGGTTGTGAAGAAAAAGGAACTCTTGTCCACTGATAGTGGGTGTGCAGACTGCTACAGCCACTATGGAAATCAGTGTGGAGATTCCTCAGAAAACTAGGATTAGAGGTCCCATTCAATCCAGCTATTCTCTTTCTGCATATTTTTCAGAAGAACTGAAAACATCATACCACAGCAATATATGTGCACCCATGTTTATAGCACTGCAATTTGTTAGAGCTAAATATGGAAACAACACAAACCTCCATCAATTTGGAAATGGATAAAAAAGTGGTAATTTCATATAATGGAGTATTACTCAGCTATATAAAAAGATAAACTCAAGGCTTTTGGAGGTAAATGGATACAATTAGAGACCATACTGAGAAGTGAAATAAATCAGACCTGTATGTGTAAATAACATATTGTCTTCCTACTGTAGGAACCTGAAAGAGTAAATAAAATCTGAAAGATATGACAGATGCTGTGAAAAGGAAAGATACTGCTCAAAGAGAAGGAACAACTGAAAGGAGAAAAGAAGAAAAGGAATGGAAAAAATATGTATACAGAAGGATAGCTGGGATAATTGAACTGTTCATTTCTACCGGTTTATTGAAAGGAACAGTTAATGCTTAATTTTTTTCCTTCTTTTTAATTTTTTTTTTTTTACCAATTTTGCATACTTGTATCTGGTAATCTGAACAACTAATTTGAAGATAATATGCAACATAACAATCATTGTTGAATTTCTATCATCTTGTTTAGTGAAATTGTGTATTGTTTCTAATTTTTTAATTTCTTATTTACAATCTATATAAATTGTAAAGAATGGCTACAGTGAAAATCTATTACTTTCTTTTCTAACCTAATTTTACAAAATAAAGTCAACATGTATTGTTCCGTGATCTGCCAAGAATGTGTACTGTGGCCCTTTCAAAAAACAGCAAAGATAGGTTGTTATCTTGATATACACTTCTCTCAGTTCTTAATTGGAGTTGAGCTTCCATTTCTATACTTCTGTAGGTGGCAGTGAGTTGGCAAGATTTTCACTGAGAAATCCAACTTTAGTGTCTGGGGCTTTGCTGCTCAGTCTGCACCAAATGATGTCAGTTTGCACCAAGATCACTGTATTCTCAGAGATAACTTCAACAGTGTTTATGGTTACAATAAAACCCAGTGATGCAGCCTCTTCTCAGCATTACATTTTTGCCCGTGTATGGTTTTGATTCAATCACACAATCACCTCCTATTTTCACAGCTTGAGAATGACAGCCAACTTTAAACATATCATTGGTGCCAGAGATCATAGGCTTGTGTTCAGTATTGGGGTGACATTGCCTGGGTGAGCATTTATGATCATGGCCTGTTCTTCTGCTAGGTTATCTTCGTCAGTCACTACTGGCCCCAGCTTCTGCAGGGATTCATGCTTTATGCTAGATCATTGTCCTAGCTCACATAGTTGTTTCTCCTCTCCAGGAGCAATCTTCCTACTCTTTTGAGTCTTTCTCACCATGATATGACTCTTCTCTCCAATTCTCAATTTCTTCTGGAGTAACAAGGTATCTCAGTGTTGTATTAATTTGCATTTCTTTAATGGCTAGCAACTTTGAACATTTTTCATGTATTTGTTGGCAATTTGTATTTCTTTTTCTGTAAAGTGTCTACTTACTTTGGTTGCCAATTTTTTGATTGGGTATTTAGGTTGAGGGGATCTAATTTATTTTGAGTTTTTTATGGATTCTAGATATTAGTCATCTGACAGAAGTGGATAGAAAAAATTTTCCCATTCTATAGGTTGTCTCTTCACTCTCTACGTTGCTTCTTTTGCTATGTAGAAGCTTTTAGATTTGTTGGTTCTTGGTATCATTTATTGTACTATTGGGGATCTGTTCAGAAAATCCTTGCTATGCCTGTGTCTTTAAGAGTTTTACCTGTTATATCTTCCGCAGATTGTGTTTCTATTTAATGTTTATGTCTTTGATCCATTTTAATTTTAGTTTAACACGTGGTAAGGTATATGGTCTAGACTCAGTCTTCAGCATGTGGATATCAAGTTTTTCTAGGAGCATATATTAAAGAGGGTGTCTTTCCTCCAGTGTGTGATTTTGGCTCCTTTGTCAGATAGCAAATAGCTGAGTGTCCTGGGGTTGTTTCTGCTTCTTCTATTCTGTTACATTGAACTACATGTGTGTTTTTGTACCAGTACAATGTTTTTTTTTTTTTTAAATTAGTCTAGCCTTGTAATATAGTTTCAAATCTGGGATTGTGATGACTCCTGCTTTGGTTTTGTTGCCCAGGGTTGCTTTCACTATGCTGGGTCTCTTCTGGTTCCATGTGAATTTCAGTTTATTTTCTATAGATCTATGAGGGATGCTGTTGGTATTTTGATTAGAAATGTGTTAAGTCTGTATGCCAGTTTTCGAAGTATTACCATTTTGACTATATTGCTTCTGCCTATCCAGGAACAGGGGATATCTTTCAATTTTCTGATGTCCTCTTTCATGTCCCTTTTCAGAGTAATGTAATATTTGTTATAGAGGTCTTTGCTTCCTTGGTTAGATAAATTCCTAAATGTTTAACTTTTCTTGATACTATTGTGGGTGGTATTGTTTTCCCAATTCCTTTTTCAGTAAGTTCATTTTTAGTGTGTAGGAATACTACCTAATTTTATGTGTTGATTTTGTATGCTGCTATATTGCTGAATTTGGTTATTAGTTCTAGGATTCTTTTGTTAGAATTTCTTTCTGGGTCTTGTAAATAGAGGATCTACAAATAATGGTATCTTGAGTTCACCCTTTCATATATGTATCTCTTTTATTTCTTTTTCTTGCCTGATTGCTCTGGCTAACGTTGCAAGGACTATGTTGAAAATGTGTGATGATAATGGATATCCTTGTTTTGCTTCTGATCTTAGAGGGAAAACTTTGCAGTTTCTCCCCATTTTATATGATGTTAGCAGCAGGTTTATCATGTATGTCTTTTATCAGGTTGAGATAAGGTCCTTCTATACCTACTTTCTTCAGGAATTTTATCATGAATGGATGTTGTCAAAGGCTTTCCCCACATCTGTGACATGATCATGTGACTTTTGTCCTCACTTCTGTTATGTGATGGGTTACATTTATTGATTTGTGTATGTTGAATCATCCTTGCATCTCTGGGATGAGACCTACTTGATCATGGGTGTATGATCTTCGGGATGATTTGTTGCATTCTGTTTGCCATTACCTTGTTGAGGATTTTAGCATCTGTGTACATTAGAAAGTATATAGTTCTCTTTTTTGGCTGGATCCTTCTCTTATTTTAGAATCAGGGCAATGCTAGCTTCCAGGTATGACTTTGGAAGTACTCCTTCTCTTTTAATTTCATAAAGGCTTTGAGGAATATTGGCATTAGCTCTTCCTTAAGTTTTTTGTAGAGCTCAGCAGTAAAAGTATCATTACGCTTTTCTTAGTTGGTAAGTTTTTTATTACTATTTCAGTTTTATTGCCTATTATTGGATATTTCATGACTTCTGAGTCTTCTTGGTTCAACTTTGGTAATTCATATGTATCTAGGAATTTATCCATTTCTTCTGAGTTATCCAGTTTATTTTCATAAAAGTTTGTGAAGTAGTTGCTAACAATCTCAATTTCAGTGGTGTTCATTGTGATTTCACCTTTTTCATTTCTAATGGCATTAATTTGTGTCTTTTCTTTCCTTTTTCTTATAATATTGGTATTTGTTATTGTTTATTCTCTTGAAGATCCAGCTCTTTGATTCACTGTATCTTTTTATTCTCCATTTCATTGATTTCTGCTCTGATCGTTATAATTTCCTTCCTTGTACGGTCTCTGGATTTGAATTTTTCAGGCTTATCTATGACTGTGAAGTGTATCAGCAGGTTATTTATTTGGACTTGCTCTGCTTTTCTGATGTGGGCATTCACAGCTATAAATTTCCCTTTCAGAACTGCTTTCATTATGTCCCATAAATTCTGATATGCTGTGCTGGCGTTATCATTTAACTCTATGAACTATCTTATTTCTTCCTTCATTTCTTCTATGATCCATTCATTATTCAAGAGTGTATTGTGTAATTTCCATATATTTGCATAATTTTTGTGGTTTCTTTGGTGTTCATTTCTAGTTTCATTGCACTATGATCTTATAAACTGCATGGTAAAATTTTAACTGTTTTGCATTTGCTTAAGCATGCTTTATTAGCAATATGTGGTCTATTTTGGAGTAAGTTCCATGTACTACTGAAAAGAATGTATAGTCTATGGTTGTTGAATGGAACACTCTATATATCTATTGTTTGAAGGTTCAGTTCATCTTTGATATTTGTTGATGTTTTGTTTCTTTAGTTGATCTATTTGTGATAGTAGGTTATTGAATTGCCCACTATAATTGTATTGTTGTTTGTCTGAACTTTTATGTCCATTGGTGTTTGTTTTGTGAAATTTGGCCCGCTGTTGTTTGGTGCAAGGGCAGGGGATATAGCTCAGTGGCCCAAGCATCTGCTTGCAAGTGCAAGGTCCTGAGTTTGATTCCCAGTACCAAAAAAAAAAAAAAAAAAAAAAAAAAAACCCAAACCGAAAAGCACCCAAAACTCAATGTTTCATGTATATATGTTTATAATTGTTATCTCTTCTTTATAATAGTTCCCTCAACCAATATATTGTGTACACTTTTGCTTCTTCTGATTAGTTTTGGATTACAGTTCACTTTGCCTGAAAATAGGATAGATACTTCTGCTTACTTTTGTGTTCCCGTTGCATGGAATATTGTTTTCCATTCTTTGAATTTTAGTCTATGCATTTCTTTTTGGGTAAGGGTAAAATGTATTTCCTGTATACAGCATAAAATTGGATTTTGTTTCTTGATCTATTTTGCTAATCTGTGTCTTTTGATTGGTGAATTGAGACCTTTCATGTTGATAATTAGAGCTGATAGGTATCAACTATTCTTGTCTTTATATTATCTTCCTGCTGATGATTTTCTCTGTGTTCCATTGCTTTCCCTACCTGGTGCATTAATTCTGTTGGGCTTTTCGTTGGTTATTGGCTTCATTGTCTCTTTCTAGAATATCCTTCAGAAATTTTTGGAGTACTGGTTTGGTGGTAATGAATTTCTTTAGGTTTTCTTTATCATGGAAATGTCTTATTTCTCCATCAATTTTGGTGGTACCAGGAATCAAACTCATGACCTTGTGTTGGCCCCCTCTCCATCAATTTTGAAAGGTAATTTTGTGAGATTTATCCATTTGGGTTGGAAGATGTTTTCTTTTAGGGCTTGAACACTGCAGTCCAAGCTCTCCTTGCTTTTGAGGTTTGTGTTGAGAAGTCTTCTGTGATAGTGATGGGTTTTCCTTTAGACATGATTCATTGCTTTTCTCTAATAGCTTTAAGATTCTGTTTGTGTTTTGGTTTCAGGTATTTTAACTATGATATATTGTAGAGTAGTTATTTTCTGATCATGGCTATTTTGGGTCCTATGAGCCTCATTTATTTATATGTTAATTTTTTTCCACATATGGAAAGTGTTTTGGCATTACTTTTGTAAACAGGTTTTTTTTAGGCCCTTTTTGTTGTCTTTGGATTTTTTTACTAATTCCAGTTATTTTATATTTGTCTTCTTTGCATTATCCAGCAGCTGTTGGCCCCATTTTTTTGTGTTCTCTTGTTTTTAAAGTTTAAGATATTTCATTAATTGAGCAACAGCTACGGGCTTGTCTTCTAGATCTGACAGTCTGTCTTCACTGGTCATTTCTGCTGCCCATTATTCTATTTCAATAGAACTTCTAAGATTTCTGTTTGAAACTTTATGGACTCTAGTTCTTTTCCATGCTGAGCATTCATACTTTACATCTCTTTCTTTAGCTCCACTAGTTTTTTAAAAAAAATCATTATTAATGTCTTCTGTAGACTCATTGATCATTTGTGTCGTTAGGATCATTATTTGTAGCCGGGCATGGTGGTGCATGCTTGTAATCCCAGCACTCGGGAGGCTGAGGCAGGAGGATCGTTGTGAGTTCAAACCAGCCTAGGCTACAAAGTGAGCTCAAGGCCAACCTGAACTGCATAGTGAGACCCTGTCTCAAAAAAAAAAAAAAAAAAGACCAAACAAAAAGGATCATTATTTGTTTAGTTACATCTTCCTTGGATTCACAAAGTACCTTACTGATGTGTTTTGTTACCTCCACTTTTCTCTCTCAGATGTTTCACCTGTGTGGCTTTTTATTTCCTTCCTCTTCATACCCCTGGGTTGGTTTTGGGAAGGTGTTAGTTTGTAGAGGCTTTTTGATGCTTTTCTTCTCATGTTTCTGTTTTTTTGTTCATTCCTGTGCTGAGGTTTGAGGGTTGATTATAGTGGTGGCTTTGTTGCCTGTATGGGAACCTCTTTAGTTAATGTCTCTTTCAGAGCTCTCCTATGCACATGGCCAACTCTTGCCTTTGCCTCATTGTAGACTCATTGATCATTTGTGTCGTTAGGATCATTATTCTTCCCAAGACTCATTCACCTCCGTTTATTTAGAAGGGGAAGCTGCAGTTTATATAGCCCAGTACCCAGTTTTTGTGAATTGGTTTGCGCATTGTTTTTGACCCCTAGGTACTTCAGATATTGGCATACAGAGAATATCAACAGATAGCAACAACTTTGTCACCGTGGCTGTAGTAGTACAATCAATAAGAATAATCGTGTCAAATATTAACTGGATATTTACAAATACTAACAACATTGTATCACCTTTAACCATAGGAAAGAGATCTGTGGTTATAGTGTAAACACTAAGATGAACCATATTTTGACCTACTATAACTGTGTACTCCACTGAACAGTTCTATCTCCACTAGCAATAGAACAGTGTTGAGCTATATAGCAAGATATAGTTAATTAGCTATAACTTCATACAGCCTAATGGTTATACCTGTAAGTATAGAAGTTTGGGGGATGGGAACATGAAAGCAGTAGTATTTGAAAAATTAAGCAATGCAACATGAGAAGAATGTGAAAAATGAAAATAAAGGGTCCTACAGTGAAGTAAAAGGAAATTAGTAGTACGAAATTAACAGAAAAAAACAACTTGGAGAAGGAGAAATAAGAAAAATAGTAGACTAAAGGAAAAAGTAATAAGGGAATAAAGTAATAGACAGTGGGGGAAAAGAGAAGAGGGAAGAGGAGGAGAGAAGGGGAAAAAAGAGGATTACAGTTAAATATATAAATAAGAAAGTAATAACAACACCAACCAAGGAGAAAACAATAGGAAAAAACCCAAGCTACTCCCCTACTGCTTCCTCCAAAAAAAACTAAGAGGAGAAAATAATTCTTCTATATTTCCAAATGAGTGGTTTCTTTCCAGGACTGACGGTCTTGGAATCCAGCAGGTCACATCCCTCTGCACTCCGCTTTATAAGACTATAGTCTATGGATATGTGAGATGACCCCTCTTCTCAAAAGGTTCCTCTGTCCTTAAACCCTAGACCATGGTAATTGTCCAAGCTGAGATGCTTCCCCTCTCATGTTGTTACACAGTGATTAGATCCTGGCCTTTCTGGGTGCAGGCAGCAGGGCAGGGCTCAGCAGGACTATTGGACTCAAGGCTGTTACCTTTAGCTCCAAGCACCATTGCACCCTGGCCTCCCACCACAGAATGCAGGCCCCATATTTTTCCTGGCCTAACCTTGAACTCAGGAGGTCCAAGGCTATCTGTGTCTATCCCTGCCCTCTCTCTATCTCCCAAGGTGGACTCTTACCCAGTCTCTGTGGTAGTACAATAGATCAGTCCTAAAGTGAAGCTATAGGATAGGTCTTCTATGATTCAGCCCCACACAATCAGCCCTTTTCCAAAATGGTGCCAGATTAAACTCTCTCTGGCAATATGGTGGGTCTGTTTTGGATTTCTTTTCCAACTCTGGCCTCCTACGAAGAAGTCACTCTTGAGGTAGAATCCCACACTGTTTTTTTGTTTTGTTTTTAGCTTATACCTGCTGTGGACTTTTCTTGGGACCGGTGCAGCCAGCCCATCCATTATTTTTCCCTCTCCCCCTGTTCTTCTGGATATACCTCTTTTGGGGTGTTGGCCTCATCCTCAATCAGGTCAGTTGCTCAGCGATCACCTCTACAGCCCTGTGCTGAGGGGAACCAAGTGATAGAGCTGGCTAGGTGTTGGCAGTTTGAGGCCCACACAGGTTGGGTTGTCCTTGTGCAGGATTGCCGTCTCAGCATGGCAGCGCACAGGGGCGACCTCACTTGGCATGGCAGTGGTAGGCAGAACACAATATTCTTGATAGTATTGAAGAGGAAGTTAAAGAGTAGTATGGTAAGTGTTGTGTGCATTTATTAAGTAGAAAAAATAACACGGAGAGATTTTCTGTCAAAGAATTATCTATGGGTATCACTGGGGGACAGTGTTACAGGGAAGTCTTTGTTTCTTACAGAGTACTTTTCTATTTGGTTGGAAAAAAATTTTTAGAGTATGCTTGGATTATTTTTGTAATTAATAAATGAAAGCAATAAATGATATATTCATTTTATTTTATTTATTTATTTTTCTTTTTGAGACAGGGTCTCGCTATAGAGTTGAGGCTAGCCTGAGCTCACTCTGTAGCCCAGGCTGGTCTTGAACTCACAACGATCCTCTTGCCTCAGCCTCCCATGTGCTGGGATTACAGGCGTGTGCCACCACGCCCAGCGATAGGCTCACTTTAGAACTATACACTTTATAAAAAAGAAGTAGCTGAAATGCTAAATATTATCATACCTAACATTAATTTAGTTCTTTTGGGGGCAGTGAGAGTTACTCAATTCTTCATTATAAGGGTACATTTGAAATGAAAGATGCCCAGTATTTCTTCCTTGTGCCCTCAGCGACTCACCATTTACCTTGTTTCCTGGAGCTCAGCAACCTACTTGCATTGTCGTAGATGTGAGGATAGGTGAAGTTTTAGCTAGCATCATATCCCAGTGGCTATAAGAAAGACTACAGATGTCTAGCCAGCAAATGCCTCTTCCTATTAGGGGAACAAAGTATTTAAATTTCAAAAACTTCGTACACTAAATTCTGGATTTAGTGTACACTAGACTCTATTCTGGATCATACAGAAATGGTAAATTTTAATGAAATCTGCTGCCTTTTCTCTCACCTATGAAGAGAGAAGACTCAGGTTAGGAAGCAGCTGTTTAGGTGTCTGGCCTAGGAATCTGTGCAGCAATACCTGCATGTGGTCCTCTAAGAAGACCTGGGAGCCCATCACCAGCCCCAGTTACCAGCTTTTCACAAGGACAACAAAATGCTGTACTGAAGGAATATAGCTCCAGCTCCTGCCATTTGGTTGACCAACCCCCTTGGCCAGCACCACCCCTTGTTACCTGTGGGATTCCAACTCTCATTGTTACCTTGGAAACCTTTGATACCACAGAACTTTCTCACACTTACTGGCCCAAATGTTTGCTACATTCCAGGGCTACTATGTGTGGTTAGCCAGCCAAATTCCAATTTTAGAATGCTGCTTGTGACTGTGAAACTCTGTCAACTCAGGCTTTTAAAGGGCTGACAGGGTTGGGAGGCATGCTGGGGAGGACACAGCATGCAGATCAATAAAGAAGCAATTTCCAACCCGAGAGCAAACATGCGTTTGGATTTCCAGAGGTTTGCAGTATTAGCGATGGTAATAAGACATAGTATCCAAAAGGTGGGATGGCCTTGGAGTTTTAAGTCATTCACAATTCATAAGGAATTGCACTAACTTACTTTCAGATCTAGGGCTTATTTCACCTCTGAATTCCTAGACACTTCTCAGTCTTCCTCCATTAAGTAGCTCAGAATTTGAAGTTTCTGAGTTCACAGAGTTCTCTCTAATACCATAAAGAAGCCTTTCTCTTTCAGAAGCTCATGGAGTCCCCTCCACTTCCTTGCTTGTTTCCTCCCTCTCCATTTATTTCTCCCTCTCTTTCTCTCCCTTCCATTCCCCTCCCCGTCTCTCCCTCCCCTTCCCTTTCCTCACTTTTCCTATATGCTAAAAAGCCATTCTTTGACAAAATTACTGGCAGTGAGGATGCAGTTTGGGACCAGACAGGGAAGTTCCTTTACTTTCACAAAACCAACACCATACTGAGGAAAGTCAAATAATAAATTACAAGTCTGAAAACATGAAATGCTATGAATAAATCTAAACAAGATAGAGTGGTAGAGAAGGGGTTTCACAGGTGGTGACCTGCAAAGCATCTCTGTGGAAATAAAGAGGTCTTTTGGCTGGAACCTAGATGCTAAGAAACCGTGATAGATACAGTTAGCCTGCCCCAGGAGCCTCCACTTTCCATGTGGAAATGATGGGTAGGGAGTGGATAATAACACCTCCCTCATAGGCTGGCTAGGGTTAATGGCGGTAACACGCATCTATGCCCAGAGGAGCGCTTTAGTGCACAGTGGCCTTAGAGAATGACGATAGGGCTTTAAAAATGCCACCCACACTTTTTATGTTAGTTGAAGTACTCATCAAATCATCTGTATAAAAACCTGCGGGCTGTGGAGGCCAGATTAAAAACAGTGCTAGAGCCATGCTTTGGATTCAGGGCACAAGACCAAACGAGATGAAGGCAGAATGTAGGCTGCCTTTGGAGAAAACGGTGTGGTAAGTTATATTCCATTATTTGCCCACTTTATTTCAGAGGTTGGCTGGAATTAGTTATTTGATGACTGATCTTAACATTCACTCTATTGTGTGAATCTCTCAGGTTTACTCAACCAATTCTTCCTCGCAAAGGAGGTGAAATGCAGGAAGCTTTGGGGCAGGGCCAGTGTGTGGGTCTCAGAGAAAAGCTTTGCTTTAAACACAAGTATGCTGTTTTGGAGTAAAAAGCGCATCCTTCAGAGCTCTGACTAGCGTACAGCTTGGAGTGGAAGTGGCGGTGAGCTGGGAAGCCCTGGCGATGGCCCCTTGGGAGAAGCAGAGGATTGGGCAGTTTATGAGCCCACCACGGGGAGAGTCCTGAGAGTGCCCAGCCCAACTTCATGTAGTTACCCAGCTGGCCTCGGGCCGGCCATGGACACATGAAGCCACGTGGTGGTGTCATGAAGCCACGTGGGGTTTTGCCTTGAGGAATGCTAAAGGTCAAGCACTTCTCTACAGCCATAAAACTTATACAAAGCTACAGATTTTCATCAGCCACTCAGGACCGACTATTACCAATAATATGCCCGAGGCAGCCGAATGTTCTAGAATGTGATGTTTATGCCTTTTCCAAAACTTTTCTATGAGACATAGAGAAGCCAGCCATTTCTTTTGCAGCTGATGTAATGTAGTGTTACCCATTGTAGCTGGGACACTGTTAACTTTCATGGCATCTTATTTTGCTTATATTTTAAATCAACTTGAAGTCTTCTGAAGGTCAGGGCTCTGAATATGTGGTCACATTTCTTTTATATAAGTAACTCAGATACCTTCTGTGAGCTCCTTAAAAATGACCTGCACTAACTAGTAAGCATATGACCCAGGGTCTTGTCTTACCCTCACTCCTCTCATTGTCCCTTTCTCTCTCTTTGAATGTGAGACTCTGTCCATGCTTTAAGCACTTGTGGCGATTCTTACTCCTGACTTTCCTTTACATGGAAGACAGAAACCAAATTCAGACCTTTGGGAAACAAATATACCAATGCTTAGCCAAGTACCAGATGAATAGTGAGTGCTTTTAAAATGCTAGTTGAAGCCAGCTGTGGTGGTGCATGACTAATTTTAGCTGCTTGGGAGGTTGAGGCCAGCCTAGACAACTTATTGAAACCTCATCTCAAAATTTAACAACATTTTTTTATTTTAAAGAGAAAAACTAACAAAACAACAGCAATGAAGACAAAACCAAAAACAACAAAAATGATACACGACCTCCAAACAAAATGATAGGAATTAACAAAGGTTGCTACACTACATACATCTTCAGTGAAGTTGCTCAGTCCAGCGGATGTACGAATGCAAGACTGAGCAAACAATCAAAGACGATAACAAGTAATAAAAAATTGGAAACAATACAGGGCTTCACCATACAAGATGGTAAGAATTCAACAGTAGTTCTTATATTGCATATTATTGTCTTCAAATCAGTTGTTCTGATTGCCAGATACAAGGGTGCAAAATTGGTCAAGAAGAAAGAAAATTTTAAGCATTAATTGTTCATTTCAATAAACCACAGACATCAGGAATATACCTGTCCCAGCTATCCTTGTATATACTTATAAATTTTGTTTTTCATTTTAAAGAGAAAAGAAAAACAAAATAAAAAAGCAAATAGATGAGCAAAACAGCATTAAAAACAATAAAAATGATATGAAATTTCAAAACAAGGTGATCAGATATTAACAATAGTTGTTATATTACATGTTATATTCAAAGTGGTTCCTCAGATAACCGGATGGAGGCATGTAAGACTGATCAAACAATTACACATTAACTGTTCCTTTCAATAAACTAGAAAGAGAAATTAGTAGTATAATTATCTTAGCTATGTTGTATATATATGTATACATATTTTTTCTCTACCTTCTTTCTTTTTCCTTTCCCCTCCTTCATCCCAGTTGCTCCAGAGGGCAGAGGATGTAGCTCAGTGGTAGAGTGCCAACCTACCATTACTTACCTAGCTAGTATGGAGTCCTGCTTCAATTCCCATTCAATTCCCCGTCTTGGTGTGTGTGTGTGTGTGTGTGTGTGTGTGTGTGTGTGTGTGTGTGTGTGTGTGTGTGTGTGTGTGTGTGTGTGTGTGTGTGTGTGTGTGTGTGTGTGTGTGTGTGTGTGTGTGTGTGTGTGTGTGTGTGTGTGTGTGTGTGTGTGTGTGTGTGTGTGTGTGTGTGTCTGTGTGTGTGTGTGTGTGTCTGTGTGTGTGTGTGTGTGTGCCTGTGTGTGTGTGTCTGTGTGTGTGTGTCTGTGTTTCAGTTGAAGAGCAGAATCCAGGTGAAAGTTAAAAGCTGTTTTTTCTAGATTCTTATTTGCTTCTTGAAGTAATGTTACCTGAAATGCTTAAGACCAAGTACATTTCGTGTTTCAGAATTTCTCGCATTTGACAAAGTTGACACAAGGCACACAGCATCTCTTACGTTATCACCCCAGTGAGAGCGCTCCATATTCAGACACATTGCTACTTTGGGTAATGAAGCTTATGAATGTCCACACTGGGTATAAAAATGATGCATAGCTTCAAACTTTTGGTTTTCGGGGCTTTTGGGATTTGGGGAACGGTAGCCTTTTGAAAGTGCTTCTAGCTTATGCTGCTGTTGTTGTATGTTCTGCCTTTAAAAAACAATCTCTGTGGGTCTGTGGGTCTGATAGCAGCTCTTGACATCACTGTTCATCTTGTGCTTCCTGCAGGAACCTGTACTTGCATTTCCAGAAAGAGGAGAGGAGAGCAGAGGCAGATTCACCTTCGGTTTTCCCTTTGGGTGCCTGTGTTAGATCCTGATTAGCTCTGTCTCACAATTGTAAAAATATTCCTTTTGGCCACCAAATATCTCAGTCACTCCCTTGATCGTGCTCCTTTATCAGTGCTCAAAAGATGTGACGTTGTTCATTGCATGGTACAAATGGATTCTTGAATTGAGAAGAGCGTATCTTTTATTCTAGACATTTGGAAAGATTTTTAGTGCAGAACAGACTGTGAAGAATAGTTTCCTTGTTTTAACACAGAGAATGACTTGTAATGGCTTCATATCTGGGAAGGGTCTTGATCCCATAGAATGTTCAGTTTGGACTGTTTCTTCCCTTTTCCTCTGACCGTGGTTGTGACTGCCGCTCTTGCTTCTCTGTACTCTCAGGGGGTCTTTTCTGTACTCCCCATCTTTATTTCTCTTGCCTGCTGTCTCTGCTGCTGCCACTTTAACCAACAGTATCCACTGTTAGTTCTTTTCCCCTAGAGATGTGTGTAGGTGTTGGTGTGGAAAGCTGCTTACCAGTCCCTGAAGGAGTTGCCTAACGCTGCTTTCCCCCCACTCTCTGGGCTGGAGACTTTTCTATTTTGGATTCTGCTCACATATCCAGACACTTCTACTTTCATGGCTTTTTCAGAGAACTTGGGTTGCTGGGCAGCTGAGCGGTGGATGTCTGAGGTGTTGTTGCTATTGTAAAGAACTTTTAGATGCACACAAATGATTTTGATCTAAAACTGGGGCAGCTAATTATGAACTCTGAGAGAGTACAAAGATTCCTGTAAGAGTCCACATAATTCTTAGTTCTTTTCATGGCACACATATATTTTGCTACATTCTTCTCTATAATAGTTATAGGTGTTTATAATGGTATAGATGTTTCATTAGTAAAGTTTATGAATCATAGCTTTAGCCTGGCAGTTTTACATTAGGAATTGGATACGTTTAAAGCAGTTCAGAGAACTAAGTCATTTAAAGGGTCTCTGTGTATTACCGCCTTCCATAGTTGAGGAAGGATTATTCTTTCAGTGTAGCTAAACAGTCCAGCCTGTACTGCAGTTGTTCCCACCCGGCATTGTCATTCCCTACCAGGGGCTCTCCATTTTAAAGTGTGGATTGGCACGGAAACGTTATTGCTTAAAAGAGCCACCCTGATCCTGCGTGTGGTTTGACAGGTCTTTGTAAACAAACTTTCGCTGCCTTGTTGAAATTAGTGGAAAACTGTAAGCTATTATGTTTCTAGTTCACAGCTATGGAGGAATTGATGTTGGTTTTCCTTTCATCTGAAATAATCATTGCAGGTTAAGTAAGAAATGCCTTCATGGTCCGTAAAATAACACCTGCTTCTGCCTGCCGCTTCCTCTCCCTGCCTGTGTGAACTGTTTAATTCTTCTGGCTCAGAGGAAGGCCATAGCATACGTGTGTTGAAGTTTGTCTTCAAGCTTATAGATGGCGCAGTCTGTTTGCCTTCTGCCTGGGGGTCAGGAGAAGGAACAGTTTGTGTTTATCGGTCTGCTTGGCCATTTCCTCCTCCCTCTCCTACTGCCCTCTCCCTGTCTTAGGCAAGAAATGAGTTGGTCCTGTGCAGTGACCTCCCCTGGGTCGGAGGATTGTGGAAGGCCTCGTGTGCTCATTTCCTTAAAGAAGTGGAAGGTAACATGTTTGAAAGCAAGGCAGCCGCGGCCTGTTCCAAAGCATGACTGTTGGTTATTTGTTTTTCTGGATTTTGACAAAGGAGTCCTTGCCAGGAGACCTTTGCCCTCCTGCTCATGCAAACTCCAAATTACAAAAATACTTAAGAAAAATAAAACAGAAGTCAGGCTTAAGGTTATCTTAGCAAAACAGGACTCTTTCCTTCTCTAGATTGCAAAAACAAGTGAGTCCCCTAGTTGGGTTTCAGTCAGTCATTCCTGATGAACTCGGTGGGTGCAGGTTTTGCTTTCTATGTAACTCATACCACATTGTCTAGTCCTTGGGGCTTAGTTTTGTTCCCTGGCCTTATTTGCCTACCAAATGGCGAGTCCAGTTGGAAAAAAGAAGTAGTTGACTGGTTTCTTTCTTCATTCATGTACTCAGTAATTAGGAAAAAAGTTCTCTAGAATGTGCGCTGGAGAATAATAAGCAGTTTCCTTGGGTGGTCTCAATAGCTCGCCAGTTAGATTGTTCTGGAATGGAGAGTCTCACAAGGGACCTCCTAAGGGGGCAGGGGAGGAGTGGGAACTTTCTAATCCTTGGGAGAGAAGGGGATGCAGCAGCAGTGAGAGAGCATGAAGTAGGGAGAAAAAAACATGAACTTTGACTCAGGTCAATTGACTTGGCTTTGAGTCCTCTGCCTCTTACTTTGAATAAGTCACTGAACCTCACTGTGTCTCATCTATATAACGCAGACAATACTAGTACCTGTCCCATGACATTGTGAATAAATAAATCAATATTTCTAAAGCACTAACCATGCCTGGCACATAATAAGTGCCATAAAATGGTAAACACATTAAAAAGTGGAGATGGGAACACATCAGAAGAGATCAGTGTCAAGAAGTCAAAAGGAGTGAACCCATTTCAAATGAGAAGAGATAACCATTGGTGACATAAGTGGCCAAAAAAGCAAGCAGGTTGGGGACCAAAAGATAAATAATAAATCTGCCCATTTGAAGATCTTAAGTGGCCCATAACTATTCATATGTGTGACTTCAAGTGAGCTATTTAACCTCCCTATCTGTAAAAGGAGACAGCTGGCTGGCCCAGTATCCTGACATGTGTTCCATCTCCGGGAAGATCCATGAGCTACTGCCATTTTTAGTGGGTAGCTGGGAGCAGAAGCTCAACTGTGGTTTCGGGTGGCGTTGAGGAAAGATGTCAGAGTTCCCACCTGGCATCCACCTCATTTCCTGAGAGTGAGTGAGACACAAGAGCGTTGCTCATGGCGAGGCTGGGGCTGCCAGGCACTGAGTTGAACTACTCCTTGAAGAGAGTTGATTGCTGCTGCCTGCAGACCTGTATAGCTTTCACTTTTGTATCTTTCCTTTCTTCTCTCAAGCATTTCGTTCTGTTTTTTGATTTTTCCCTGACATTGGCCCTCTCTGCATTGTACATGGAAGGGCCTCATTGTTTGATATCTCTCTACTTGGGGAGGAAAGGAGTGGTATGCAGCAACATAAACAGCAGGTGCAAATCTTGCAGATGGATTCTAGCGGAGAGGGAATGCTTACGTGGCTGTGCTGAAATCTTCCTGCCTCTCTTGATAGCATATCTTTGATATTATAGCCCATCTACACACCATTTTCTTGAGTGTATGCTTTTGGTTTACTTTATTGTTCTGATTTTTCACCTTGAGCTCTTTAGATATTCCTGTTCTGAAAAGCTGTGTTTGTTTGTTTTGTGGTCTTTGTTTTGTTTTATTTTGTTTTGACTTCTGGTGCTCTGGCACTGTGTTTAGCCATTGAATAAAGGGCACTTATTTGTGAGGAGCACACTTATTCTGACATGTTATGTGAAAAGACTGTACTCTGCAGATTCTAGTATCTTTGAGAGGTGATGCTGACAGTGGCATTTGGGAGCATGATGCTGTATTCAAACTAATATTCAACTTGGTGTTGTTAATATTTGTATTAGGCTTTGGTAACCACAGCATTCTCAGATTTAAACCTATAAAGAATTATGGAAAAAGGACGATGAGGTCAATAGAAGTGGTAATTGTATCTACATTTGCTCAGGTTTTTCTTGATTTTTCTTCATTAAGATTTCCATCAGAGTCTTTTTAATCAGTTAGGATGTGTTAGGTCGTGATGCAGTAACAAGCAATACTCAAATTTCAGTTGCTTAAGCAACAAAGTTTTCTTCATTGCATCCGCTCCATATCTGCTCAGGTCTGGTTCCTATATGGACCTCATCAGTGGATACAGCTTGGAGTCTCCCCTATCTGGGATGCTGTCAGTTACTATGGTGAAGTGAGTGAAAGGAAACATGGTGAATCCTGCACTACATCTTGTGGGATTTGGCCTAGAGGTAATGTTGCTGTCACTCACATACATCAGTCAGTTGATGAAAGAAAAATGAAAGGAAGTCAAATGATCATCACTAACAGTGTGTGGGCAAGGAACCATGACCCTATTGTGTTCTTGGAAGGAGGAGAATTGGCAATATTTGGAGGCTATTAAATGCCTGCTACAGGCTTCAATGGATGCTGTTGGCACGATGATGAATACATAGACCATGTCGTAGTCCTGGAGAAATTAAAATTTAAGACCAGCTTTAGAGATTGTAGAAATAGAATGATGATGCCAAGATGGTTTAAAATCATCTCTGTATTTAAAAAAGGTTGGTAATGTCTGTCTCCCTTACAGTGCCATTCCCCCAAAAGTTACAAACAGCTACTAAGTAACCTTAAAATCTAAAATCTTCTAAAGAAAGATTGGTTTTTCTTAATTTTCCATAATTTTTGGATGTCTTTGAATCATTATAAGTGAAACATACTGTTTTTGTGTTTTTGCCATGTGTTAGCAGTCTAAAAATTAAATGCGTCTAAAGAGAATAACTTCTTTATTACATGCTGGCTTCAAACTCAGACAGAATTCCATTGAAAGCCAATTTTTTTTTCTATGTGACTTTCAGTGATGAAATTGGAAATAAACCAGTATTACAGCTTCATAATGGAAAGTGTAGCAATTCTACACAATACACAAGCAAGTTCATCGTGTAAAATATGAGACATCTGTCTGAAGTTGGTACTGACCTTCTAAACTGCGACTGAATGTTTGGATTGTTTCTTCTCCATCCTGCCCAGTGCATTTCCAGGATTGGGTTCACAGTTCTGTGCTTCTTGTCTGCTTCCTGGTGGGTAATGGGTTGCTTCCTAGAGTCTAGACATGGAATGAAAAGTGATTATGTAGCCCATTTCCTGTTCTTCTCTGTAAAATTCATGGGGAGGTTCAAAACTTTGAGACAGACCGCTTCTACCCCTAGCCCCCCAGTCAAAGAGCAACTTTTGGGGATCTATGGACACATTCCCCTTACTACCTATGGGACTCTGGGCACACTGCCTAAGCACTCTAAATCTCAGTTCCAGTCTCTGCAAAATGAAGAACATTAGAATTATTTCAAAGGCTTCTGGTGAAAGTTAAGCATATGGCTCATATAAAATGCCAGCAAGTCTGACATGGAAGAGGCATCCAATAACTTCCCTTTAGCACCATGCTTACTGGGTTTTCAAGGACTTCATCGCATTTTTTTTCATGGGAACGAATCTAGGAGGTGGCAGGCATGTGGCTGCATTGGATTTTCACTAACTTGCCAAAAACAAAAACAATGACAAAACAGACTTTGCATTCTCTTGGAGTTGCTGTCACAGCTGACTTAGCAATGATTTTACTTAGTGGTGACACGTGTCTGTCTATTTTCTCCGCTAGACACATTTTTCTTCACACTTCATCTTGTTAGATTCCATATAGATTGGATCCTCTGTCTTTCTTAATTATAAATCTGTTCTCAAATTTTTTAAGTGATTATTTTAGTAACGATTAAGAACTGGGGGATTGATGTCAACACTATGTGAGAAGAAAACAAAAACTAATAATTGTAGTAATATCCACTATCACTTATGGACTAGCCAGTGTGTAGGTGAGCTTCCCATCACTGCAACAAGGAGCCTATAAAGATAGAAGGTTCACAGCTTTAGAGTTTCCAGGCCACAGTCGCTGGCCCCATCGCTTTGGCCTGTGGTGAGACAGCACGTCGCGGTGGCAGAGTACGGTGGAGCAGACCCATTTACATCAGGAGTAAGGGAAGAACAGGAGGGAGGAAGGAGACAGGGTCTCACAGTCCCCTTTGAGAGCACCTGCAATAACCCATAACCCACAGGGTCCCACCTCTCCAAGGCTCGACGCCCCCTGAACTTGCCAAGCCTTTACCACAGAGATCTTCACAGTGACCTCTATGGAGTCTTCAAAGGCCCAAAACAGCAACTGATATGTGCACCCGGTTCCTAAGTGAAGTTTTCATTTTTCATGTGATATCATTGTTATTCTCCCTTCATTTCTGTAAAAATAGCTATGATCATTATTTGATCATACCACAGATGAAGAAATTCAGGCTAGGGTGTTAGGTGCTGTGCTCAAGGCAACATAGTGCTCACACTGGAGTTTGAATCTGGGACATTTTACTCTAAAATAGCTTGTTTTTCTCCTCTGAGTTCTATTATACAAACAAGTTTGCTTTCAAAATAGGAAGGTTATGTTCCTGGCTGATGAATGTTGTATGAACACTGTGCCTGAGTGGATTCATTGTGGCAGCTAAAAATAATATGGTATATTGTTGGCTCTTTATGCAGTCTAAACTTCTCGTCTGGGTGACTTGAAAATATAAATATGTCACTGCTCTTGATTCTTAGCAGGGAATTTTAGGAACCTGGAACCCTAGTGTTGGTGTAACTGGGTTTGTAACTTCAGAGTTTGTGTTTGTGTGGTCCCTCATCTTCAGCTATGGTGGCAGGGTTAATAAATTGAAATAATGGTAAAGATAGAAACTAGAAAAACAGATACTCCACACCTGCCTGTCTGAATTACTCTCCCATTTTTCTCACTCTGATAACTTTCTAAACAAATTGCTTTACTATGTAAATGTAGGGGTCCTATGTCCTTATTTAAATATTATGCTTTGGGCATGATTTTGCCATTAATTTTCTATTTAAAAACATTTTCAAAGGTAAACAGCAAGGCCTGGATGAAGGCTATGGGTTGGAATTTTTATATTGAATTATGAAGTTTATTTGGCTGGATACCATTCTTAAATGAGAGCAATCTTTCCTGTCTTAAAACCTGGTTGCTAAAATACAGGACATATGGGAGATCTTAAAAGGCTCAAGTTCCTATTATAATTTTTTTTCCGAGTAGGCAGGAGAGTCTGATGCATAATGTTCCAATCTGGTTTCATGGTCCTTTTGATCAACCAAAAAAGTAAAACTGAATAAGACAGCATCTCTCAAAGGGTTAATACCCTGGAATTTCACACTTCACAATCGGCATTATGTTCTTTGCATTCTTGAGCAATTTTCTCACTAATGTCAAAAGGCTTTGGTTTGTTATTCAGGACAGTGGTCTAGTGACTTTGCATATCACATTCCTTTAACCTTGAAGGAAATGTCTGCATGCTAATGGGGGAAGGAAAAGAAAAGTAGTGCAAGTAATTCTTTGGCTACAGATGGATTAAATGAGTGAGTGTATTGTTAAAAAAGCACCACAAAACCCTTGCAAATGAGTGGGCATTCTGGGAACATGGCTGCTTACTACATTTTGATCATTTTGTTTATGCCCTACTGTTGTGTCACTGTGATCAGATTATAGAGTTAAAAAAAAATATTTTTCTCCTTGTTTTAGCTACTCACTGCTGTGTAAGAAGCCACTCTGAACTTAGTAGTTCAAAATAGTAACATTTATTGTTTCTTGAGATTCCACGTGCTGGGGTGGGGATATAGTTCAGTAGCACAGTGCCTGCCTGGTCAATGCAAAGTCTTGAGTTTGAGTCCTGAAATGTATGTCTGTATGTAGCTGGGATAATTGTATTACTGATTTCTATTGGCTTATTAAAAGGAGCAGGTAATGCTTAATTGTTTTATCAATCTTACATGCCTATGTCTAGTGATCTGAGCAACTACTTTGAAGATAGCAATTTGTAATATAACAACTATTTTAGTTTCCTATCACCTTGATTTGAAAGTCTGTATTGTTTTTATTGTTTAGATTTGACTTTTTTTTTTTGCTTTAAAATAAAATTTAAAAACGATTCCATGTGTTGACTCCTTTCACTGGGCAGTTCCAGGGTCACGGTACTCAGGCTGGGCTCAAAGGTCCTGAAAGTCTCCCTTCCCATTTCTGGTACCTCAGTGTTTCTCTGTGTGGCCTCACTACTTTATTCGTTTGTCTCCCTGATAGTGCGGTTTTCCAGTAGTTAAGCTTTCTCAGTTAGCTGGGTTCCAAGAGAAAAAAAACTGGGGCTGCCAGCCCTCTGAAAGCTCTGCTTGGGAGCTGCAGCATCTACCTCTACTATATTCTGTCGGTCAAAGAAAGTCACAGAGTCATCTAGATTCAAGTACGGGGCAATAGATTCTACCTTTGGATGGGCGCAGTGGCATATGCCTCCAGGGAGGGAAGAGCTGGCCACAGTGGCAAATGGTGAGGCCAGAGGGGAGAAAAGTCCAAGTAGGCATATTTGTAACTCTCTCTCAGCTTCTGTGTGGTGGCACAAGGAGCCAGATGTTCTTCAGGTACTCAGGGATAGCTAAGAACCTGATGGACTTAGGTCAGAAACTGGGTGGAAGAGGACACCCCATGCTTTCTGTGGCATCCCGTGGCCCCAAGAACAGCTGGGGACAACATCAGAAGATGACTGTAGGATATACAGAGTTGAAGACCCTGCCCATCTCATTCATGCTCACCAAGCTAACAGCAGCCCAGCTGAGCCACTGTGCAGCAGGGTGCAGCCAGAATCCAGAGGATACCATCTGATTTGTGATCTCCATTTTCCATATTGCTGCAAAGCAGAGACTCACTCTCCTCTCACCATACACCCGGCTGCTGTCATGATGATGAGCAAGAGGAAGGCAGGAAATCTCGGTAACTGAGCATGGTGCCTAAACCTGAAAAAATTGTTTACTTTATTGCATCAGACTAAATATTTACCAGATATGTCTACTGTTAGGTCTTCCTCCATCTGGCAATCTAAGTGATGACTCCCCATACACATGTACTACCTAATCCTTGAATCCTCTGACTGTGATGATTAAGCCATGGATTCTGAGACGGAGAGATGATTCTGGATTACCTGAGTGGCCCAGTGTAATCACAAGAGTCCTTGTAAGAGAAAGCAGAAGAAAAGAGACGTTATGATGGAAACGGGTCCTGGAGTGGTGGAAGAAGGAGCCATGAGCTCAGGAATGCAGACGGCTTCTGGAAGCTGGGACAGGAAGGGAAAGCTCCCCTGATGCTGCCAGAAGGATTGCCAACATCTGGACATTCAACTTCTGACCTCCAGAACTGTCACTGAATGAATCTGTATTATTTTAACTCACTAAATTTAAGGTGATAACTTGTTTTAGCACCAGTAGGAAATTAAAACATCCTTCTATCCCAAGCAAAAGTCACTCAGTGACACCGAAGCTACAATTTCTCTGTTCATCTCAGCCCAGAGTAATGTTAGTTAGCTTTATTCTTTCCTCCTTCATTCTCTAAGTGAGATATTATCTCTCTTTTTGATGAATAAGAACATTGAGGGGTAAGGAGTGAAGTTCAATAACTTTGTCCCAGTCACATGGTGAATGATTGAGCCTGGATTAAAATCACAGAACCTCTCAAGGGACCATCACACAAGAGGTATGACTTAGAGCAGATGTATCTGTTAGGAGTCTGTATTCAGAGAAAGCTTTTAGGAACTAAAAGAAGCCTATTTCCAAAGCTTTTTTTTTTTTTTTTTTTTTTGCGGTACTGGGGATTGAACTCAGGATCTTATGCTTGCCAGGCAGGCACTTATTCCACTGAGCTACATCCCCA